>JAJHUR010122418.1:1605-69904 GCA_027495735.1 Lutjanus campechanus | reverse complement strand
AGGACTTGATCCTTTTCCCATTGCCAGTAGCCCTGCTTGCCTTTCTGTTTTTGCTCAGATATATACTGGAAAGCTGAGACTCATCTCGTGTCTGTGCAGGGAAATAGAGAGAAAGTCTCTTCAGTTCTCAGTACTTTTGTAGCTTCTAACTGAATCGCTGTGGTTTGAAGTTTACTTTCTATCTTACATCTCTGTTTAAATATGTCTTATTTTACTGTTTCATGTCCACTTTCAGCTGGATAAGAGTCGTGTTAAGTTACTGCTGATGAAAACTCAATATTTCCTGATTTTGCTGCTTCATAATAGAAGCTATTATATCAAAATAACGGGACTTTTACTGTGAAGAATTTATAGGAAATAAGATGTTTATTCACTGTTTTACAGCCATTTGGCTAAAGACAAGCAGTTATACATGCACGTCTTCAACCAGATGCAAACTCCACTGCGCTGAGCAGATGTACCAAATCAAACCAAGTCAAGTCAAGCGGCACATGTGGATGAAAAAGGAAGAAAAGAGGCGACAAGCCGTCATTGCCTCCAGCAAAAAGGGGTAAAATTACCATGTCCACCCCGGTTTGTTTACATCACTGCCGATCAAAGCTGGAGCTGATAAATACCCATGACTACGGCATAGTCATATTGCCTAGGAGTGAATGCCGATTGTACCCTTTCCTATTCCCAAGACAAAAGCCAGATGTTAGCAGGTTTTTTGTCCAGTTTAAAAGGGGCTTTTTGTAAGTGCTTCTACTTACCAAAATAATCCATCCACCTGACAGATGTGGCTTATAGAGATGCTGATTATACAGCATGATTATTGCACAGGTGTGTCTTGGACTGGTCTCAATAAACATAACCAATCCAACCAATGAAGGAAAAGAATATAAGAGGCAGAGTTGGGCGGGTCATGAGTTTGCCCTCCTGGGAAAAAATACTTTTAGCCCTGTGGCTAACAAATGTCTTTGTTAGCCACATACCTGTGCAATAATCATGATGTTTTTTCAGCTTCTTGATACATCACACCTGTCAGGTGGATGGATCATCTTGGCAAAGGAGAAGTGGTCATTAACACAGATTTTAACAAATCTGCAAACAAAATTTGAGAGAAATTGACCGGTCGTGTGCACAGAAAAAGTCCTATGTCTTTTACTTCAACTTATGAAAAAAATTGGAGTAAAAACAAAAGAATTCTTCTCAACTTTAGAAGCACATGTTCAATTAGCAAATATACTGAGTCAAAGTAGACTAAGCAACTTTTGAACAACCTCACTGTAAGAGACTAAATGTGGCTTCACTTGAGGAGGCAGTCTTGCGATGACCCAGCTCATTGCATTTTGCGAAATGGTGTCACTGCACTTCAGAGCATCGTACCTTAACAGAACAGTGAAAGGAGGAGAGCTTAACAGTATGAAAAGCACTTACACCCTCAATGCAGTGTGAAGTTTCGAGGCCCTTATTTCATATTACAGTATAGAGGGGCTTTCATAATGGACTGCTCTCCTCTCTTTCCTTTTCTTTCCACGGCCAAAACTGCATCTCTCTGCATACTAAGCAGGGCCCCATACGGCCCAATTTGCACCGCCCAATTTACTGGTGTCGCTTCAGATTTGTTGGAGGAAAAGCTGAGGCCTTTTCCCTGATCCCTACACTGTGGGGAGGGAGAGGAGCACAAGAGGGGGGGGAACTGGAGGTGGCTTAGCTGACAAATCAAGCCTGAACCACATCAACTATACATACATTTCCACATCTTTAGATATACACACATCTGTGCACACACAGGCACACATCACATTTGAAATGTGCAGCTTCACAGTCGCACAGCTAACCCCCAGTCAGATGAGGGGCGATAGATGAGAGAGATGAAGGGAGGGAGGAAGGGATGGAGGGATGTGTGGAGGGAGGGAGAGTTGGTGTGCTGACAGGACTGTGACAGGGCTTAATTACCAGTCGAGCGCTGTGCACTGGAAGCAATTTCTGAGGATTGTTGTCATTTGAATAGATTAAAACGCCCTTTCATTGGACTAAGCTGTCTCACCGCTGGCTTGCCTCTGCTGTGGATTAAAAGTCCAAGTCAAATCAAAGAGGAGAAGACACAGAGAGAGACAGAGGGATAGAGGAAGAGAGGAGTGTCACAAAAGGGCACTTAATGCATGAAGAGACTGAAGAAAGGAAGAAGGAGATGGACAGAGCGGGGAAGCAGTATGTAGATCTTGTGTGGAATTTGCTGTGTGTGGATACAAAAAGAAATGAAAAATAATGGTCCCTATCCCTCTTCTTAGCCCAAAATCCTCCTACTGCTTTCCTGTGCATCGCTATTATTCTTTTGCATCTGCGGCTGTGGGTGTTAAATGATTAAAAAAAAAAAAAACACATCTCCATTCCCACGTGGATTTTCCATTGACTATTCAATGTCTTTTTCAATTACCTGCAGACACCGAGGGCTGCGAGCACACGTGGAGGAAGTTCCACGGCCACTGCTACCGCTACTTCAGCCGGAGACACACCTGGGAGGACGCCGAGAAGGACTGCAGGGAGCACAGCGGCCACCTGGCCAGCATCCACAGCCTGGCTGAGCAGAACTTTATCAGAGGTGGGTGGAGGTGGAGGAGAATGGGAGGACAGAGAACAGACTTGGCACAGACTGTGCAGCCTCTGTGAATGTTTCTTGGTGTTTTTTTTCTGAACTGATTACACAGCAGGAAATCTTAAATTAGGCAGATAAGTTTGGGCATGCAGGGTTCAGTTAGTAAAAGTCCTATTTATTTTCTGCAGTGTTAGGTAACTGCTAGTTGGAGCATAAAAATCTCCCATTTGAATCTTCAGTAAACAAGATTAGTCCACAGCCATGCTAACAGCTTCTGAAGGCGGTACTAAGGCCTAGTGCTGCTTTAAAGGGAGAGTTTGTTTGCTTGTTTTTTTCCAAAGGGGTGTTGTATGAGCTGCAGTCAGTGTGTCACTTACAGTCCATTTTGGAGAAGCAGCAGGAGTACCAGTGTAGGAAACTAAGCAATGTGCAGTTGTGGACAGGGTCAGCAGCTAAAAAAGGCCCCCTAAAAGACTCAATATCAGTTTAAGTGTACACTATATTTAGATTATTTTCACCCTCAGACAGCCCTTTCTGATGGAAAACGGTTGTTGTATAAGCCAAATATCTCTCTCTCCAAAGCTCCCAGACTGCTTTGACAAAAACACAAATTTTACCTTGCAGAACACATCACTGCCTCAGTCTACTAGTTTCTGTTATTGTGTGACTTCTGTGTATCCAAACGAAGCCTTTAAAACACCAAAGTCACACCATAACATGCAGTGTTAAGCCACCAAAATCTCTTCTTCTTTGATAAAAATGTCTGTGTATCTGATTATGGAGCATACAAATCTCTTCCCTGCATTGCTGAAGGTGAGCTGGGAGAACTGAAGCTAAGGATAATGTTTTTTTTGTAAAAACTTGATGGTACATTCAGCAGTTCATATCACTTCAATTTCAGATTCTGGTGTTAAAAAAATACCAAACCAAAAGAGCCACTGAGTCAGTTCACGAGTGGCAGATGAACCAAACAAATCAATATCAATATCAACAGCAGCTGAGACTCATAGTATTGTCACAGTAAGGACCATCCATTTAGAACCAAATTGACAGAAACAGAAAATGATTTTTTTCTTTAGAAGTTTAGGCAACAAAACATCTTGCTTAGGTTGAGGAAAAACCATGGTTTGAGTTAAAGTAAGTAGTTTAAGCAGACTTTCTCTGTCTTAATTCTGACTTATAGTGTAAATCTGTTATTTATACGCGGATTGAAGAGAATGTGCTGCAGAAAGACTCACATTCCTTGTGTATGTCTCGAGAATATAATTTTGAATGGAAATTTAAAGTTATGAGTGAGAATACTTATGAAACCAGGAGCTCCTCCTGCTTCAAAACTTCTCAATAACTCAAGAAATATCTGGTTGACTCTCACAGTCTCAAGTCACATTTAAACACGTCACCAATCAGTTTTAATAACAACAGTTACATGGCCTCTATGATCTAACTAGCTCTCATTCTGCCGTCCTGCTTCACTCTGCTTCTACTGGCTGTAGATTGATATCTACTCTTCTACCTTATTATTACCATAGTTGGCAGTGGCAGCTCTTGCCTTATGTGTATTCCATAACTCAGTGATAAATGTCTGACTGGTTCTGCTCTGAACGGCCCTTGAAGGAGTTTATTGCACTCCCCCACTGAAAAACACCCTCAGGAGCTGAGTCTGTTCAGCCAAATAAATGTGTATCATCATTTGTTGCTATGAAATTGTGCTTTAGGCTCTGACATAAGTGTCTATGACAGAACATTTAATATACTATCATATTCTTTCTAAGGATGTGATTTGTCATGAAACAGGTGAAAAATCCCTACAGTGGGTGAAGTAACTCCATTGTGTGCAGTGAAGGAAATGCAAGAGTCAGTATGTTGAAACTAGATGAAATAAAACCAATAACAAGACAAAAATGGCTTGATTTAATTTAGATTATTAACTGTTTATGTGTAAAAGATGTGAAATTGTCACATAATATATTTTTTTCCACCATTGCATTTAGAAAAATATGATTTTAAGACTTGTTACAGACCTGTTAGATTCAACAGTTGCCATGTGTAGTAAAGGGCACCCATCTGGTATTTTAAGCATGTTTTCCTGAATTATTTGCGCTTTGCTACACTTAAGTTTAACTGCAGGTTTTTTGGGTCAGGCAGCATTACCATGCAAATATCCATACCGTCTTTCTTTGGTGCCTCATAAACTTTCATCTCCTCATTCATAGCTTTTCGCCCCCTGGCAGTGCTCCACAGCCACATGTGTCCTAATAAGGCCAGATCACCAGCAGCAAGCCCCTGTAATATTGGATCCACCTTCTGTCTCGGACAGATGCCAGAACACTGCCATCCATCTAGCACCCATCTTTCTTCTACACACTCACGGTTACCAAAAAGTGTGTTTAATTGCCTCGAAAATGGACGTCTCCACCCCTGCAATAAGGGGATCAGAGCCATTAGGAAGATTAATGGGCCTGGTAATGATGTTAATCAGATACACCATGATTGAAATTCCATTACATATGTGCGTGTACACGCACGGGCCCGTACAACCGTGCACGCAGACGCCCCCAAACACACAAATGAGATTAACCCAAAACACCATTAGTGAATTTCCTTTCACTCAAACAAAAATCTCATCACCAGAGCATCAGAGACAGAAACTGTAGATCTCCATTATAGTTCATCTCTCAGCTGAGGCCAGTGGGGGAAGATCTCAGAGCTGCGCCTGTTGCCACTCAGCTGAGTCTGAGTCGTGCCTCATGTGTGGAGACATAACTGTGGTTGCTGAATCTAAGGCCTTGTTCAGACTGTCAGCCCAAATCAGTTTTGTTTTTGTTTGTTTTTTTTTTTTTTTTATTGTGCATATCCAGATTGTATCCTGATTGATTTTAGAAAGTCTGGACAGCAAAAAGACACATGAAATGTTACTGGAAATATGATTCCAGACACATTTGGAGGTAGTTTGAAATGTGATTCCGATCCAGTCCGAATGCTGTGGCAGCTCAAATCAGATTTTAGGTCAGGTCTTTTGCATCATTTGCAATGCCACAAACGTCAACCCCAGAGTGACCAGACTGCAAAGCAGCATGTCAGCACTTCGTCTGGCGCGATGAAGGAGTTCTGCACTGCGACTCGACGGTGCGATTGTTTGCAGTGCAAGATGATGGATCTCCATTTCTCATGCTTCCTCATTGGAAAGCTGCATCACCAGCGTTCATAGTTACTGACGCCTACATTGTTACCACAGCAACTCATGCAGATGTCTGGTCACACATTTGATCACTTGGATAAAGCAGTGCAGACAGTATTAAAGGTCTGATTTGACCCATCATCTCGCCCTCCAGACAATCACTCTGTCAAGTCACAGAACTCCTCCTTCGCGCCTGACAAACTCTGTGCTCTCCTCCGTACTGCTTTGCTAGTAGCAGTGTGGATTTGGCTCAGCCGCTCTGATGCACTGCCATCGCTCTGGTGTTTGACATGTGTGTCGCAAGAGGTACACATGACAAAGCACATCACTTATTTTATCAGTGTTTTGGCTGACAGAAAACGTGTGTGGATTAATGAAGACACCATCCTCAAATTAATAGACAAAGCAAATATAAATGCCATATTTTCATCATGCTGTTCAAATAATTTTCCGTCAATTCAGGTTTGACAGGTGCTCTTTTAATTACATCATCTTCTGCAATGGTTTAATGGCATCTGACTGGAGAATTAGTGACACCAATTGTTTATGCTGATTCACTAAATTAGCCCAGCGCTGAGGGTGCAGAACAAAATGCCTAACCACTTATCAGAGCAACAAAACATGACCTACAGCACAAAACCACTGACACTGTGCTGAGCGGTACATGCAAGTTGGGGTGGTACTTGGTCCCTTCTCAAGCAGGAAAAAAAATGGCTGCCAAGTTGCAAACTTTCTCAAATTACATATGAATTCCATATTTCATCAGCACTGCCTAGTTTGACAGTTTTATTTGAGTTTCGCGAGCCTGGTGCATCGCGCTCAAAATGTGTGACTTTTCAGATCTTTACCAGTGATATCACTCATTGGATCAAACCTGCCACATATTAAATTATGAGCGAACCGACAAGTGCCAGGACTGATGGAAACCTGTCTGAACAGGAGCGTGTCAGACAGATCTACCACAGCAAATGAATCATGAGCTTGCACATTCGTCTGATTCCCAGGCTAGCACTAAATTATTTTAATGCTAAAATTATTATAATAGTAGTGAATGGAGACACGCATTCATTCACTTTTCTGCCATTTTTTTTGTTGGAAAATTGGTTAAAGTTCGAGCTACATTTGAAGGAAACCTGACTAATACCTCTTTAAAAGATACTTCCTCTATATTGAGAAGTGCCCCAGAGGTGTTAATTCACATTTATGCAAAAGTGTAGACTCATAGTTGTTTCTTCTAGATTGAATTATTACATTGTATTATGTTTTCAGGCTGTCAGACTAGCTTATGTCTGTTTTGTGTGAACTGTATTTTTTTCTCTCTGTATTAATTTCTTATGCGTGTTACCTTTTCCTCAGGTCTGAGCCATGACAACACCTGGATCGGGTTAAATGATCGCACAGTGGAGGACGACTTCCAGTGGACCGACAAGATGGACCTGGTGAGGAACCAGCTGTGTCAGTTTTGACTGTTACTCGGCTGTCGATCCTAGTGGAGTTTGAGGTTCTGGACAAACTGTGTACATGTGGAGGTTCTCCGTATCACAGCGAGAACATCTTGAACAGCAGTTTGTTGAAAAAAACATATTAATCCATTAAATTTTCATTGTGATCCCAACAAAATATTTTCACTGTGTCCTCTCCCATGAGATGTTCATGACTTGTTATTTTTAGTACAACTTCATCTTCAGATAATGACAACATATTTTCACCTTTCACTTAGAAATACAGTGGCCAGCAAGAATTGTATTCCCATTTTCCATCCTTATTATATTATATTATATTATATTATATTATATTATATTATATTATATTATATTATATTATATTATATTATATTATATTATAATATTATGAAGCAAAACATAAAATTAGGCAAGAAGAATAAATAATGTTCTGTATAGAATTGAATATTGTAAAACAAAAGTAGACTGTGTGATCAGTGATGAGTGTCAGATGTCATGAAAATTATATTTAATTTGAGTATAAAAGGAAGAGTATTGATTTCTCTGCTCTGTCTAACCGTGCGTCTGTTTTTTGTGTATGTGTGTGCAGCAATATGAGAACTGGCGTGAAAACCAGCCGGACAACTTCTTCGCTGGAGGAGAGGACTGTGTGGTTATGATTGCTCATGAGAACGGCAAATGGAACGACGTGCCCTGCAACTACAACCTGCCCTACGTCTGCAAGAAGGGAACAGGTGAGAACGAGGAGGTGGATGGAAGGAGAGGAGAAAGTGTCATGGAGTTAGCGGCAACTCCAACAGGTGATTACAATGACTGACAGAGAGGTTAGGAAGCAGAGAGTAGCAGGGTGTAAAAAAAAAAAGACGAAAAAGGCTGCAAGGAGGAGTGAGAGGCATCAGATTTAGAGAGTGAGACAGCGAGGGATCGGACTGAAGGAGAACAACCTTGCAGTGCTGTCAGCATGAAAAATCTTAAGATAGAAAGTGAGGAAAAGTGACAAAATATTCTTAAAGACTGTTTTTTATGTAAAGCAGCTCATAAGTGTTGCAGCTGATTTCTGTTAGAACACAGAGACTGACAGCGTGTACCTTCAGGGGATTCTGAACATCCTGGGTATGTCGTATTTTACATTATACGCAGCTCTGTGCAGCGGAAAAGATTAGCACTGAACCACTTCACTCGGTCCACACACGCCACATTCACATTCACTCATTACTGCTCACCAGCGCTCCTTCTTCCACCCCTCATCATCCTCCGGCTCGTCTTTAAAAACTTCCCCACGTACTCCTCGTGTCACGGCTCCGATTCCTCTGCCAAATGTTCTGTTTTAGGAAGGTGAAGTATATCCCGAGGCAGAAAGTACTTTCCGCTTTATGTCCAGGAACTTAAACTCAGCAAAATGAGGTGAGCAAACTTATCGGTAGGTTAAGTTCCCAAATATGCCGCTACCTCCGCTGTGTGTCCCCCATCGCAGCCGCCCCTTCTTGGTGTTGGAGTTAGGCCACCACATTCTCCTCTGAGAGCTTATTAGAGCTTATTTTTGCCACACATTTGCATGCAGGTCAGACTCACAACCAGTGGTAAGAAGACCGACGTATTAATAGCTAGGTGGAGACAGAAGAAGCCACCGGTGGCTGTGAACAGAACAAATTTTCTGTTTTAGCTGAAGATTTGAGACCGTATTTTGCAAACTGATACAAGTTACATTTTGAATGTAAGTAGAAGATGAAAAAGATTAAAAATCCTTCATTTTTACTCCTACTTGAAAACGTAAGATTAAAACCCAGGTATCATAGATCACAAATAACAGTACAGAGACAGAGGTGACCACAAACCGTTTGAGACATGAGTGATTTGAGTGATTGTACAAAATATCTCTAGTCACGATGAATAATGTGTCAACTGAAGCAACAGTCCCTCTATTTTTAGGCTTTTTAGGCTTTTTAGTCTTTTTAGCCCAGTATTTGAATTAAATTTGAATATTTGATTGTTAATTACGTCTATCAGGGGTTCAAAAACAGAAAACACTGTCATTTATTTTATTTTCAATCAATTTCTATCCATCTTCATTATCTGCACTTGTCAGTGTGGTTCTAAATTCTCGTCTGATATATACCAGCAGCAGAATTTCCTCCCAGTTTCCACTATCTTTTGTTTCCATTTCAGCCTGCTTACTATTAAATTATTTCATTCCTATTTATATATTTACAAATCATAAATACACTGCATTTATTTTACGTTTTAATTGCTGTGACTTCACACAGTTAAACTGAACACAAACACTAAATTATACATGCTTCTGCAGAGTAACATCACTGAGAAAACATAATGGTTTATTTAGGGTAAACAAAAGGGCAGATTTGGGGTAAATCCTTGTGTCTGATTGGTTGTTCCTGCTCTGAGCACACATGTGATCAATCATGTGATCACTTGAGAGCTGATCTTAAAGGTACTCTTGGTACTCTAACTAATTAAGGTTTGCGATCATATCAGATAAAAGCGCCACAGACTGACCAATCTGTTCTTTTGGAAAGTGTATTAAACGATGCCGAGCATCATCAAGACCCTGTGGAGCTCGGTGTGAAGGTGCGTGGATCACGAGAAGGAGGAAGGGAAAGTTTTATTTCATTGTGATTTTATATAGCGATTTCATCCTACAACAGAGACTGACTGAAACACTAAAGTGTTTAAAAGATATAAAATAAGCCTGCTGACATCTTTGAATTATGTTTTTATATTTACTTTATATTTACTGACTGACGGGTGCGTTATCCTAAATGTATGCATCCATATAAAGAAGAGAGGGCCACACTTAGAAATATATCATTTAATACGTTTGATCATCTGGCTGCAGATCAGATGACAAATGCTCAGTAGTATTAAATTATATATTTCTCCTCCAAATCAGTTTGACAGCACCACGTGCAGCTGAAAGAATGGGCCTAAAACTGTCTCACACGCCATAAGAATATATATAAGAGACATATTAATTTAGTCAGATCTACTCGTGCACTAATGATGGAACGGCGATATTTTAAGGCCCTGAGTCTAAAGTGTTTTTTCCCAGCTGAAAATGTCACTCCTCTGAAAACACGCAGCTGGGATCATATAACTGCATTTGATTTGTGACTAATGTTGCGTCTTTAATATATAATTTTGTGTGTTATTAAGTATCCTGAAAAGCGCCTTTTCAAGTAAATGTATTATCATCATTATTATTCAAACTTGATGATTTTTTTATTTTATTTTGTCAGCTGTCCTTCCTGCATCTGTCAGCTGCAGCTGTGTTTCTTTAAGTCTGGATTATGACGGTTATAATGGCCTATTTCTTCATTATTTGTCTAATATTAAAGTTTGCTCTTCATTTGTAAAGTATGCCGCTCTGCTGCCAGTAGATTTGTCCATGCTGTGATCTGACAGATGCTGCAAACATCGCCCCGTTTATGTAAACGCGCTCATGTCTAGATTTGGAAACACTGGGTTAACTTAGTGAGTTGATAACCACTGTTGCGTGACCACTTATCATTGCCTTTGTTTATTTTAGTTAAGCCAGATCACCAGAAGATACTGGATATGTTGAACCTGCTTCATAGTACAGTCCCTTGGCACTAAATGTGTCTTATTCTTCACTTTAAGAAAATAACTTTATTACTCCAAAAACTTGTAAAACTTATTTTGTTAAATGTGGATGGCCAAGTAATGCCATCTTGATCCAGATGTGGATGTTGGTGGTATTACTCCGTTAATTTTCTATATTAAATCTTTACTAGGTGGATGTAAAGTACTTTGGGGAGTATTTTAAGCCTTTAGACAGTAGAGAGACGACAGCAAATAACCCCTAGACTATGTGAGTTTGTTTAACTTATCGTCCGTTGTAGAACAAAGTAAAATAGCTTCCCTTATCGTTCATATTCATCACTGATTTCTGTATGAGCCTCGACATAAAAGCCTTGAAGGCCTTACTGAAGGTCATAACTTGAGCAAATTATTTGTGCTTTAACAGATGGTTTTGTCATCTGAGGCCACAAGTGTAGAGAACGTACTTCTAAAGCCTCAGGCAACGTGCACGTCTCCTCAAACACTCAGCTCTATTCTTGTATGAAAGGAGAGGTATTTCCCTCACAAGGAAGGTGTTGCACCACCTCTGATGCACACTGTCACTAGTCCCCAGCAGCCTGCCCACCTCTGACCTTAATCAGTCAGTAACAATCACCAGCATCGTTTCATCTTCCCCCTCTTTTCCCTTCAGCCTTTTTTTCACTCAGACTAACCCCATGTAATGTCTTGTCTTATCAGTGGAGTTTGTCAGCTCCATACTGAGTAGTCTGAGTAGCCTGATTTCTAAAGCTCACAGCTCATGTAATCTGTTTGTCTGCTTGTCACATGGTTGAAAATTATGGGGGGGCGCAGCAGATTGTCCCCGTCAAATATATCATAGTAAGCCTTTTTATTATTACATGAATGAATAGGTGATCATGTGAGTATTTCAGACAATTTAAAGTTTATGTATGTAATAATTGGCCTCCTGTTGAATTCATATTCCAAACAAAAAGGGGTCAGTATCACTAGAGAGTTAAGCCGCCATTAGCTAGTTAGTTTTGTTAGCCATGCGGTTAGTGGCTCTTTTACCTGAATCTGTCCAGACTGGACCACTTGGAGCACTATGGGAAGTGTTGGTGTTTACACTGCTAATGCCACAGGAGCTTTGGACCTAATAATACTGATAAGGAGGTTTTCAGGCCAGGGACAGGGGGGACGCAGTAGGGAATGCTGGTGGGCAGCAGTGCCAGAATGGGCACCAGAACCAGACTCGGGCAACCAGGCAATGGACCTAGACTCACCAGCAGACCAGCGAACACAGGCTCTGAGGCCTGTTTGATGACAGGGAATATAGTACCCAGGTGGACGAAGAATACATGTTGGTTTCAGGCAGGGACAGTAGAGGAGTGAAGCAGGAGAGGAGTGAGAGGGTGGTCGGGCATCAGTCAGTGCCCACCACTGTAGGCCTAAGTGGGGATGAAGGCAGGGTCAACCCTAAGCCACCAGAAGCCAAACCCAGCAGTAACTCCACCTTGATGTTGTTGGACTGAGGGCAGACTGGATGCTACAGTCACTCACTGTTTCCTCCTGAGGTACAGAGTGGTATTACGAGACAGGACAGGCTGGGGCTAGCTGATTAGCACACCAAAGTCAGTAGATATCTTTGAACACATATATGTCTTCGACATAATGTCAAAACTGTTTGTTCAACCCATTCTGTTAATGAGTTAAGTTAATTTTTGAATGCTTTAAAATAAAATTCTTATGTATAGCTCCTTTAATCAGTCACCCAGGGGCCAGTCACAATAATTTGTCATGCGGATAGTGATAGTTTTTTTATCCATATAACTGAAAAGAAACCGTCATCTAACGAGATGTCGTCTGATGGTCAAATCTTGGAGAAAGAGAGCCAGACTTTTAATACATATTCTATGTACGACCCACTCACAAATAGCCTTCAGCTGATTCACTAAGTTGCTGTGGTTTCATCTTCTGTTGTACAAATGTTTTCAGATCATTAAAATATGACATGATGTCTATAGGCCATTCAGAATACATAATTTTCTCAAGTAAGATTATATAAAAGTGACTTTTACCCCTTTATATTGATGAGCGCCACAGTTTAGCAGGTGTTTCAGCATTCAGAAGCAGCGTCTGATTGCTGGATCAATATTATATAAGGAAGGATGAGAACAAAAAAATAGATTTAATGGAAAACAGTACGGATCAAGTTTTACATTTACATTTGGATTATAGTGACGAGTTGCGTAGTATTCTGCCTCTGAGCTCTTCCAGCGAGGATGAGAGGGAATTTGCCCACAACAGGACATGTAAGTATTATGAAATTATTCTATTATTTTTGATGGGTTATTATGTACAGAGGCAGGAAATCTAATTTTGCATGACATACTCAGCACGGTCTCAGAGTGCTTTGGGAACTGATAGGCTGTTGTCACTGCCTTTAGTAGTTGATGTGTCCAATGGCGTGTAATGTAATCATCCTTGGGTACACATTTTGTAGAGCTGAACTGTCATTGCTGAAATGTATTTTGAAAGTAAGGTGAAAATTATTTTAATATGAATTACCCTCTAAGCTACTAGATTTGTGTGTGTACATGCAGCTGTGTCCGTCTTAACTAATGCACCCCACAGGGGCCAGATTCACCTGTGTGTGATGAAGCCACAGAGGAAGGAGGGTGTATGTGTGTTTGTGCTGAAAAAGTACACACACTCCCCTTCTGCTTAATTGAGGCACACCTGGCTTTTATATATACTGTATATATATATGTGTGTGTGTATATATTTTTTGGATATAATAATAATAATCCTTATCTTGATTCATGTTGAGTGCTGAAGATGAATCTGCCCATTCACAGACAGGAGGGAAATTGAAGAGAGGATGAAGGCCATTTCACCAAACCCACCTGAGCACAGATGCGCACAGACTCGGAGCACAGCCACAGATCTCCCCTCAGGACCCTGTCTTATCATTTTGTAGACACTGCTGCTACAGATAGTTACATCCTCCACAGGGAGGTGTGTGGCAGGGACACAGCAGAAGTCCATGACCCACCAGACCTCCAAAGACCTTCTCTCTCAGTGCACCAGTATTTTTCAGTAGAAATTTTGAGTTGTTACATGGAGGGATTTTATAACTTGCCAAACACAGATGCTACAGTTGGTAACTTCTATTAAAAAAAAAACCTTTTTGTCACATTTGCTGAAACTCTCACTGTATCCTGACAGTGACAGAACATGAGACATAATATGTGGAGAAAAAAAAAATCTGGTTCCTTCTTGTGTTCCAGCTGTATTTGTAAGAACCCACCATGCATGAATGAAAACAACCCATCATAGTCAGCTTCCAACTGTTGGTGGTTGATGACTGGAAAATGAGTCTTATCCCTAATTGATTGATCTGTATTGATTTCTGAGTCCCTGACAGCTGTCATTGCTGATATTATCCTGCAGTTCCCTCTGCCTGGCTCACACTTTTTATGCGACTGTCATTCATTTGTCAGCCACGCCTAAGTTCAGTGACTGCGTAAAGCTGCTCTGTATGAAGTACAGATGTACAGAAACAGTTGTCAGTGTTGGCTACTGTGCTAATTGCTAACATTACAGCAGCTGATGCAATATGTGTGACATAAGCCTTCAGGAGCTAACTCGCTAGCTGGCTAGCTGTGGCTCGAGTGGTTTGGGATCTGTCTATCTTTGGTTTAGATGGATAACATTCATAAATGACTCTTGTTGCATTGCATTTACAGTTTGTAACAAGTTGTCAGGATATAGTGACGGACAAAAAGTTATCTTTATACATTTAACAACTGTAGCTTTAAAGGAATAGTTCAGCATTGTGGAAAATTATATGCTTATTCGCTGTCTTGCCAAAACCTAAATGGGAGGAGTGATACCACTCTCATGTCTGTGCATTAAATGCAGAACTGTAGCCAGAAGACACTTAGCTTAGCTTAGCATAAAGATTGAAAGCAGGGGGAAACACCTAGCCTGCCTCTGTTCAAAAATCGGTCTAGCGGCACCCCTAAAACTCTAATTAAAATGTTATGTCTTGTTAGTTTAATCCGTACACAAACAGATATGTAAAGAAAATAACAATTGTGACAAGTGAGTTTACAGGGATTTAGCTGCTGTTACCATTTCTTGGTGAACAACAGCCAGGAGTAGCAACTTTGCTGAGTTTTGCCATCCTTGTCGAGTTCCTATGCAAAGGAGCTGAACAGACAGATAAACTGTTTTGTCAATCCTATTTCAACATTTCTTCTAAAGCCACAAATTGTTTATTCTGTAGAGATTTTTTCCCTCCTGTTCCTAGTCACTCTGCTAAATTAAGCTGACGTCTTCTAGCCCCAGCTCCATACTTAATGCAGACGTGAGAGTTGTATCAATCCTTTCATCTAAAGCAAGCTATTTCTTTTAATAACTGCTGTAGATTTAGGTGAGCCAGTTGTGTGGCCCTAATGCTGTCTTAGGGGTTCACTGACACACATAACTGGAACTGAGCCATAGATAATGTTATTAGTGACGCTTTTTTTTGCTATTACAATATAAAATGTTTGATGTGAAAAAGGCCTGTCGGTTTGCTCTGATTCAAATAAAGTTCCTACTGTATATCTCACTTTTGTCTTTCTCTTTATTTGTTACCAACTTATATTTTGGGGTTCACAGCGTTCGATGATACTCGATGTGGTGTTAATCATTTTTTCTCCAGTGGTGTGTTCAGCAAACATTCGCACAAACAACGGCTGCAGTTTGTTATTAAAAAAAACATGACTGAATTTGTCCACATCGGCTGTTCCCACGAGAGACTCGCTCTCGGTAGTGTTTCAGTGAGAATGCACTCGCACTTTCATGTCTCTCTGATTCATTCTAACAGGATTGGCAGTAGGTGTGCGGATGCTTTGAGGCTATGGAGGAGTGCTGAGAGGAACCAGCATCTTACTGTCTGCAGCTCTCCCCATGTCACTAACTCACACTGACTACCCCCTGCCACACAGACACAGTCACACAGTGACAGTTTTCAAGTACTCAGCTAAAACACACACATACTATATGTAATCTGCAAGCAGGAGTACCATCTTCTTAGCTTCTAATGTTGGCTAAACTAAAATACCTTAAATCAGCTGCTAGATATCACAACACCTACACCATCTGCAAGTCATATATGCAGTGATGTACATTCTTTATTCTAGATTTTGAATATCAGAAAGGATGCATACTTTGCAGAGAAAACTCTTCCAGAAATCTGCTGTGAATTTCCTTTTCCTTATTTTTCCTCTACAGAAGAAAATCATCTCTACTCTTCAGCTTTCCCTTTTCATCCTCTTTCTTCTCTATCTCATTTGTTTTCTATCTCTTCACCCACACTTGTCTATTTCTTATTTCTTCTTCCTCTCCAAAGTCGTGGTCCAGCTTTTAATGAGTGTCATTTTTTGCTTTTTAAGCTAGTAGATTTTTTTCAAAGAGAGGAAAAAGACATGTGGGCTGCACCGAAAAAGAGGCAAAATACTGAAAAAGAGAAAGAAAAGGAGCTCCTCTATGCCATTTAATTAGTCTCAAAACCCCCACACACATGCATGTGGGCAGCAGAACAAGGTTTTGACCTATTGACATATTTTCACCTTATTAAGTTGATATACCCATCAAGCACACTCAGAGCAGTATTAGCATTCATTTGAAGTAGTGTCCACAGCTACTAAACAAATGTAAGTCCAATATTCACTCTCCTTAATATTCCGCTCTGTTTTTGGTCTCCACCAACTACTGGGGGAAATATCTCTCTGCTGTTTGGTGTTGTGGAGTCGATTCCACTGGGCACGGCTCTATGATGTTGTGTCTGCAACATGCAGAACCAGTCCAAAATCTTTCGGACATCGCTTCATATCGGGGCTTTGACATGCTGAAGTTGGTGTGCCTGCCACTGAGGGGGGAGGGGGAGGATCTCGTGTCCAGTCAGACATGTGCTGGTTTGTTAGCGGCTGATTTTGCTGCCATTCAAGCAACAGCAACTACCGTCCTCCACACAGCTTCATACCCCACCAGGAAGAAGTGGAGTATTTCACCTGCCCAATTTTGTTGATTGGCTCAGACTTTGTTGATATCATTTTACTGTTTTTTTTTTTGCTTCTACTATGGGAAACTTGGCTACATAGTTCAATGGTTTCTTTGGGAACTGTGCATAGGGTGTTTTGTTTTTAAAAAATGATTGAAAGCTCTATGTGGTTCCATGTCTGACTTTCAGCCTGGCTTGATCTGTTCTGTACAGCTTGATGTGGCTTCCATCAAAAATAGACTAGCCGCGTATTTAAAGCAGAGCAGAGCGGAACAACGCATTGCAGAATCACAAGAATGGCCGTGATCAGCTCCGGCAGCTGTGTTGCAGCTGCAATGCGACGCAGCCATGCCCGATGGAATCAACACCTTTCACATTTCACATAATCATTTAATCCATTATTATAATATGGACAAATATTGATCAGTGCGGCTTTAACCACAGCCCCCATCTTGAAAGTATTCAGAACTTCACAATCCGCGGGTACACAGAAAGCCGCTCACAGCAGGAGAGTTTGTAGATATTATGTACATCATTTTTTTTAATCTCATCATGCAAGCCGACTTTTTTGCTTCATATCTGACAGTGTGTGTGACTCATCTGCTATCAGACAAACACAGGCATCAGTAGTGGCTGAATGTTTAATCTTTAATCAGTGGTTTACCATGAAACAGAAATCTATACTTTTATTTTAATGATTTAAGTCACTGCTTAAAGGATTGAGAAGCAGCTTTGGAGCATTTTAGAAAGTACATTTTCATGGGCTTTTTCTAAGAAACCGAGTTCCTCTCTTGGTAGCAGCCCTGTATGTCCTTCAGGCTTTATTCTTTAAAAGACCTTTCTCACTTAAAGCGTCTCCCATAAAATCACAGCTCCATTTGCTTTCCCTGAGTTTAGTGACATTTTCTTTTATCCCTACTCCAATACATTCTGACTTTGCTTGCCCCCACTGTGAGAAATCATTCAACAGTGAACATAGGTGAGGCCTAATGGAAAACTACCTTTTAGCCTTCCATTTGTGTTGAGTCAGTGATCGTCTCAAGTGAGGAGGGAAGTGCTTATTGCCCCTTCCTTCCACAACACATTAAACTGTAAATGTGGCATTAAACCCTTCATCAGAGTTAATGACGTTGCTTTCCCTTATTAAGAATTTAAGAGGTATTAGGACAAGGACAAGGGAATTAAGAGGGATTGTAAACATTTTCTGATGGCTGATTAAGTCCTCTCATGGCCACTTTTAGAACTGAGGTGTATAAATCACATTCAAGGGTGGAATCAATGCTAGTTTCTGTTGTTAGCAAAATAGGCCTGTTACCTTTGATAAGGGGAGCATGGAAGTTTTTCCACCTTAAACAAGTTTCCACAATCATTAACCCTTCAGACTGTTAGGCGGCTCTTAACTTTCTCTCTGACAGGTTAGGACTGTTACTCTAGTTCCACTGGCATCAGTTGGGTATGGTAATGGCCAGCCTGTTCTCATTTTCAAGTTGTCAATTAAGACCTAGATGTACCACACCAGGTACATAACATCATGTATCAAGTGACATCATGTGACTTTCTTCACTGATGTCACATGATGTACATAACCTAACAGTTATTTTAACGCAAACATGGTCTTTTCTTAAACTTAACCTAGTAGTTTTGTTGCCTAAACATACCTAAAATGTAACTGTTTCACAGCATTAACCACATGATAAAAAATATTTCTGGAAGCATCTCATACAGCTGCTAAACGGTATCATATGCATCGGTACAAGACATGGAGGGGTGTGACAAAGCAGCGTCGGTTGGTGATGAGCTGGGATGAACACATGTTGCACTGGCACTATGTAATAATGATCAGAGCCCAAATTTCCTGTAGTTTTTGCCATCATAAAGGCCACATTTTAAGAAAGAACTTACATTTTATTTGAATGTCATAACTATTAAAATAAAGGTGATACGCATTCAGTGGATACAGTAGTTGCATGTGATGATCAATGTGAATGCTTTTGTCAGTTTGGTGACTGACTCATTATATATCTCATACAGAGAGCCTCATTTTGTTGCTGCCAATTGCTTTGTACTTTGAACTTCTACCTGCAAAGTCGTGGCCTCAAACAGTAGCAGCTACATCCGTATGGTGCTCGCCTCAGCAGGCAGTGGTTATGCCCCTGTATTCGTTTCACAGCAGATGTTCATCTAGCAAACACAGGTGTAACTAAAAACTTGATAAATTGCTGCACTGCATTGCGATAGCAGGTAGAAGAGAGGAACATTATTAGTTCCACCTGTGCTTTTAATGTTACAACAAAGTCAAAATGGAAGGACAACAAGAGTGTGCTGATGCAAGCAGGGCTATCAAGATTCAGGTTAGCATAATTCTTTTAGAAAGCAGAACAGCATGTAGACTATAAGATGGGCAGACTTTTGACGACAGAAAAGAAAAAGTGGGGTTCATCAAACAAACACATCAGTCAAATCCAAAATTTGAAGTTGCTTATTTTGCTCTTGAATTTATTCTTCAGCTTTCACTACTGTTGATACATGGAGGAGCCTTTTCAGATTTTGAGGTTGGGGTTGGCAAGGTTCCTGCTTGGAATTTACAAGGCCACGTCTCAGTTGAGAAGGCTGTCCTATACTGTAGCAGTGCATTGAACTAGTGATAGAACTTCTTCCACCTCTCACAATTTGATAACTGCTTCAGAAAAGGTGAAATGTCAAATCAAGGTGGTGACTAGCAACTTCTTCATGCTTTTGTCGGACATTATGTTCAAAGCCATTAGAAAGTTTGACTTTAGCTGCAAAGCTGCCATCTAGGGGCTCCCAGAGTTATTACACATTCACCTGGTGAGCCTTTCACCCCCTGACAGGAGAGTTTAAAATCTGTAAAGTTATTTGAGTGTTTCCCTGAGGCTTGTCCAGGCTGTCAGTCTCTGACCAGAGTGTCAGTCCTCTCTCCATCTCAGCTTGTGTAAACATTTTTCTGATTCTGCCTCGACTCTTTATGTGTCTAAAACGCTGTGTTACTTTGACAGCTGCCCACTCACTCACTCAGACTTGGATAGACACGCTGTCCCACAGACACTTAATCCACAGTTTGATGTTGTGCTTTGAGTGGTTTGCGGGATGTGAATTGCTTGTCTGTAAAGCCATGTGAGCATGCCAAAAACTCGGGTGTGATTTTAGACGCTGAGCTTGATTTCCAGAAGCACATATCTGATATCTCTAAGACTGCTTTTTATCATCTTAGAAATATATCAGAAGATGTTTCCTGTCACAGTCAGACTCGGAAATGCTGGTCCATGCTTTTATTTCCAGTAGACTAGATTACTGTGTTGTACTTTTCGCTGGACTGACAAAGCGGACATTAAATAAACTCCAGCAAAAAGGTCTGAGCACATTGCTCCTATTTTATCTTCTCTTCACAGGCTCCCAGTAAAATAAAGAACTGATTTTAAAATACTTCTTGTCTTTAAATTGTAAGCTCGCCCCCAGGTGTGAGCCTAATGGTGGCTTCATGTGGTCGTGTTTACCACGTTTATAAGATGAAAGTACATATGAACGCCCTCCTCATGTCACATTCACAATGTTTTCTGAGAGCTCAGAGTTCACCATGTCGTAATTACAAGTTCACAGGTTCCATTTGAATGCAGAAGAACTCCACCCCCTGCACAATTTTGAAAAATGCTGAAAAATGGCAAGGAACAGAGGAGGACAGCAGGGTGGGGGTGCACATGATAACCACTATAGGGAGTGTGGCTCCATAGTATGTGAGGCAAGATAGCAGGTAGTCATAGCCAGCACCATCAGAGCTAACCAGCCATGAGCCACTGCTATCAGACTGCCTGTTTCCGCTATGAAAACACAGAGAGTCTGCTGGAGCTTTGACAGTCACTATAAAGCACATTCATTCCCTTTGTAACAGTTTCTGTGTGGTAGGTTACATGTGTTGTAGCTGAGCGACTGTTAGTGTCTCAGAGTGGCTGAGAGTGAGGCTCTCTGCTGTCTGTGTGTGTCTGTTGGGGAGAGTCAGCAAGCATGGAGCTGCAGCCACGGCAGTGAAGTTAGTTCCTGCCTGTTGAATATCCAACTTAAAACTAACTTCACTGTGGTGCCGAAGCCCTGCTGTTTATCATGAGATCATCAATCAAGGGAGAAACTGCAGTCTTGTGGAGTTTCTACAACCTGCCTACATTGTTGACATGCTCACTGAATACACACCTCATGGGACCTAGAATCGATCCAGCTAACAAAAATAGATAAATAATTTATTATCTTTACGTTCTTATCATGTCGCATCTTTTTTATATATGTAACACCTTCTTATTTTATATGCTATTTTATATGTTTTTGTTATGTATGATATATCTTTGCTTTTATTTTGAAGCACATTGAGTTTACGCCTTAACTTAACATCAAAAGTCAGAATAAACATTGGATGTAGAAACCACTAGGGACATTTAACTGCTTTGATCATGCACACTTAAAGTTGAATCCAGGCATAAGTCTTTATTCTGTATGAATTTCCTTCATTAAATATATATATGTACACAAGAGGATATGAAAATAAGCAGAAAAGGATGATCCGATTAATATTCTGTCTTGTTCTCTCTCGTTCCTTGCTCCTACAGTGCTTTGCGGAGCCCCACCCACTGTGGATAATGCTTTCCTGATTGGTCGGAAGCATTCCCACTATGACATCCACTCTGTAGTGCGCTACCAGTGTGCCGACGGCTTCCTGCAGCGTCATGTGCCCACTGCTAAGTGTCGTGCCAACGGCAAGTGGGACCGACCTAAAATCATCTGCATAAAATGTGAGTTTCACACAACAGGCTTTTTCACAGAGCTGGCAGAGCAGCATTTCCATTTGTTAGGTCATTTTTCACATTTACATTTTCTTATTTTTAGCATGCACACCACCACAGGTCCGTAAGACGAACCTCCTACATTAACTGCCCTCGGGAGCTCCTGTCACCGCACGCATTCAGGCTTGCCATCCCTGCTCTCATTATTAATAATTGCAAGCAAAAAGATTACCGTGGTTGCAGACTGAATTAAAATCCCCTGGGCTTACTTAGAAGTGGTAGGGTCTCCTTTGAAGTGCTTTATGCTTGAGGTGGGATTTTTCAGACTTTTCAAAACAAATTTTATACAACTGGTTGACCGATCATTAAACACAAAGGATGTGTGCTAAGAACTGAAAATGTTCAACCAAAGTGAGATTTGACTTTTATGCTCCATATCATAAAGAGCTTTTGTGCATAAAGAAAAAAAAACACAGCAAATACAACAAACATAATCATACCTGCCTATAGAGGTTCTTATATGGAGTACAGTCTGTCATTAATTGTTAAAGCTACATCTTATTTTAGAGCAGTTTGTCATCTAAAATCAGTGAAAATAGCCTTTTTTTATGTTACTCTCCTAGACCTTATCTCAAATAAACCTTTTTTTTATTCGATTGCTTTTAAACGACTCACTCCAACTATGACTGAACAGACAGAATAGATGTCACAACTTTTCAGCATAATTTCTTGCTTCTTCAGAGGAGATATAACCACTTGTGGCACTGAGGTGTATGAATCACATTCAAGGGTGGAATGATTAGTAGTTTCTGATGTTAACATGATAGGTACAACATATGTGACAGGGGCAGCATGGGATTTTTTAATACCTCATGCAAGTTTCTGCAACCATAACGCGTCATTCATGTGGGTTCGGATAAACAGACACCCTCTGGACGGCATGGGGGGAAAAAAGCAGACTGGAACAGATGGACGGAATAGCAGGACGGCAAAACATGAAACATTTATGACAATATGTTGCTATGGTGATGTATTGTTTAGAACAAATGGAAAAAGTATATTAAATAAAATTATTTTTTGTCTGTTAGTTTTTGTAATTAATCAATGATTAGCTTCTCGCCCATGTTTTCTTCTTGTGTGAAGGAGCTACATATCTGGTTTTAAACTGTATCACAGAAGAAAGTAAAAAGTTTAAATATTTCAAATTTGGACTGGTACCGTTGCCGGTATTCTCTGCCGGCCTCACCTAATTTTACCACCCTGTTCTCCTTCACTAAAATGATATCCAGTCTGCCGTCTACCATCTGCCTGAAACAATGTGAAAGCAGCATTAACCTTTCACTTTTAGACAGCTCTTTTCTCTGTGACTGGTGAGAACTGATACTTCAGGTCTGTTGGCATCAGTTACATGATAGTTGGTAATGGCACTATCTAACTGTGATCAGGATCCACATTTACTGAAGTTTTTGCCACCATAAAGGCAACATTTTAACAAAGAACTTGAATTTCATTTGGATGTCATAACAATTAAAATCAAGATGATACACAGTGGATAGTTGGGTGTGATTATCAATGTGAACACTTGCATCTGCATAAAGAGTAAAACACTTGCAAGTGCAGCAGATATTCTCATATAGAGGTTTTTAGATGAAATGATGACATTGCAGTGTCACTGCAGTCTGTCATCCCTGGTTAGAGCTTCCTCTTATTTTAGAGCAGTTTGTCATCTAAAATCAGGAGTAAGACTTTTTTTTATTATGTAATTCTCACACACCTTATCTCCTTTGAGCCTCAGAATAAACTTTATTTATTTGATTACCTTTAAAGGACTCACTCCGACAATGACAGAACAGACAGAATAGATGTCATAACTTTTCAGCATAATTCCTTTGCTTCTCCAGAGGAGATACAAAAGGTTGATATATATAAATATTAAACAAAACTGCGCCTTGTATTTCATTTTACTCGGTGACAGTAATGATGAAATGCTGAAATAATGTAGCCTCTGTTGAAAGTGATAAGAATTATTTTTCCGACGACTCTTTTTTTCTTTGGACAGAGTTGTTTTTATGGCCCAGAGTTATAGTGGCGTTATCATTCATTGCAGACGACATTTCTTTGTTGGCGAAATCCAGAAAAGGGACGGAGCAGCCTAATTTGGCAGTACACCCCAGGAACAAGCTTATAGTGTGGACGTGAGTGGGTGGCTAGCTCAGTGTGCTCTTGCTAAAGGCGCCCAGTCGACAGCATGAGAGATAAAACAGATTCCCTCAGTGTTGTGGAAACAGTTAAACCATTTTCAGAGAACATGTAATTTTGACCTTCCTGCTTTTTGATCCCTTTTCCCTCGCCTCTTACCTGGTTTCACCTCCCTCCGACTATCTGTCTGACTGCCTCTGATGGCTGTCAGTGATTCATCGTTCTGTTACATCAGTTTTCCACTCGCCTCTTTCATCTTTTTCCATCTCTAACTTACTTCTTTAATAAATCCTCTGCCCTTTTCTTTCATTTCACTTTCTGTCTCTTCCGCTCTGTTTGCCCCAACAGCCCGGCGAGCCCATCGTTACCGGCGCCACCACCACAAGGGCAGGAGGGAGCGCAGGAAGCACAAGAGGCACGGCCACAGAGAGGGAGGGCACCACGGAGGAGAGCTGGGCCAGGGCCACAACCATGCCCACTTCTGAACCAAAAAAAACCCAACAACAACCCCTTTTCCTTTTCTCCTCTGCCGCCAACTGCAGTTTGCCTGTCTCCCCTCTCGCCCCACGTCCCCAAACACTACTTCACTCCTTAAGGCCCAAAACTCTCCGCCCAAGCCCCCTCCCTGCACCGCACTGCCCTGCCCTTAGCTCCACCCCTGGCTCTCTGAGTCAGCCTGTATCATAGTCAACTCTGAGGCCTGCCAAAGTGCTGCCAGGCCCCACCGGGACAATAACAAGATCCCTTTGTACTCTTTTTACTTTCCTTCCTCTGTTTTCCTTTCTTGTCTTAACTCGTCTCGCTCTCACCCACCCCCCAACTTGACCCAGTTACTCCCCCTCCGAGCTCAACGATGACCTGAAACACGGGCTATGCTGACCTGTTTTTGAAATAAGAAAACACCTTTGAGATCCACGGCGAACATTCTTCGGAGAGAAGCGGTTTAGTACAAACTATAAATAGGGACGACATCAAAATCAGACGAGTCAAGGAACACGTCCATGTTGTTGACTTGAGTCTTTTTGTCGGTTGAACACATATTATTTTTTACAGTGTTTATTTCTTGACTCTGCTGCTTTTGGTTTGCTCTTTGTAAGACATTGTGCTTGACTTAAAGCGAGTTATTCTGAAACAGATTTAATTGATTTACTTTGAATCAGAGGCAGTTGTAATTGAATTATTTGATTGTTAGCGTTGTATCTCTTTGTCAGTGTTAAGACAGTTACTTTAGATCAGATGCTAAACCCCCAGAGGAAAATGGAAAACACACCGCATCTCATTCAGTTTCATCACGTCACATCACACATCAGTCACTTGTCGAACAAGCTCAAACTGCTCTTGTTGTGTCAGACATCCACTCCTGTCACCGTCAAGGGTTAATCTGAACCTTTGATGTCAGTTTGTCTCAACTCAGCTCAGCAGTTCCACATATGCTTTGCCTTTTCTCATTACATGTGTTGCTGTAAGAATGTGTGCTGTGAATTAGTGAAGGTGATGCAGCAGGGCGAAGTTCTTCTCTCTCATCTGTTTCTCCTTTATTTTGGAGTTTTCCGTCTTTGGTTTGACGAGGAAAAATGACGCCATCAAGTGTGAGAGATACAGAGAGAGACGGAGCAGGTTATCTGTCTCGATCCAGGAGCCCCCATATGTCTCAGCAAGCACAAGATGTCACAAGTCCATCTGCAGAGTTTGAGTGTACTGCAAAAAAACAAGTTTCACAACAAAAGTTTTGCATACTTTTCAAATTGTTTTCTCAAAACAAAATTCATTTTGCAATTGGGGTGAGATGATCCCATCCTTTTTGTGTTCTTCATCGTGACTTGACCATCGTGGTCGTTCTTGACTGAACTGACAAATGACCATCTTTGTCTGACAAAATTAAAATTTGTAGTTTAGTAATCTCACCCCTGTGGTGGCTTATTTTCTCTTAAACCTGCATTAAATGATTCTTTGGCCATTCTGTATCCCACAGCATTGACATATACCCTCATTATGGCAAACATGTAACATCTGCCTATTTACGAATCCAGCAGCTATGAAGCAACGTCAGCATTCACTATTCCCAGTATTTGGCTCATACCTACATTTTATAACTTTTAGCTCTGTTTTTGGTCTCCACCAACCCCTGGAGAAATATCTGTCTCTTTAGCCACTAAAAGCCTCACTGTGTTCACCAGCTAGTTGCAGACTTGCTGACGTCTGTCAGCTGTTCTGTGCTGGACAGGTAGCATCCGTTCAGTTTATCACATATTTTTTTTGCTGAAAACAACTGCTTGTAGTGGCTGGAAACAACGCTGATAAGAGCAGCAAGACTGAATCAAAACATTAAAGGCCCTGGCCGTAAAATGAAAACAATCAGATGAAAGAGGCTAAAGTGCGTCATCAAGCAAGAGGGAGCCACAGAGTTGGATTTGCTATAGGTTTGTTACACCCAGACGAGCCCCCAAGGGGTGAACGACACTCCACCACTGAACCTTCATAAACCACAAAAGACTCTTTTAAAACAACCACATCTGGTGGGCTTTATCAACTAATAAAAGCACCAAGCCAAACAATCTAAGGCTGAGAGGCAAAAACACCAACAGTCCTCATGCCAAAAAACCTCAGGATTCTGACACTGGTACAGGTGCTTTAAAGCACTTTATTCAGACCAGGTGCACCTCATTGAGCAGTCAGACGGGCAGAGGCAGAGAGGACAGAAGAGGAAAAGGGACAACAGCACAGTCGAGTATATAGCTGGAACAGGTTGGCCACTACAAGCACCACTATTCACATTTCAGCAGCAGCTTTAATCAGCCTGTTAAACTGCAGATCTTTGTGGTTTATAGTAATCTTACCAGCCGTCTAAACCAGGATGAGTCAGAGAAAAGTGTATGAAATCTAGAAGAGACTAACGGTCATAATCATAAATCAAAGCTGTGACACAGGATATGAGGATGAATACAAGGCATAAGAGGCAGAGATGCTGAGAGCTCATCTCAGCGTGTGTTTGTGTTTGCCGGTTGAGTATGAGCTGGTGTATGTGCATGTGCGTGTGTGTGTGTGTGTGTTTATGATTGAGGATGTTGACAGTGGCTGAAGTCCCACCGGATGGTGATGGAGAGGGTCAGCAGAGATTAAGGCTTCCCATTTCTGGGGCAGACCGAGTCTCACAGCGCTCACAGCTGTTCACACCTGTGTTCGCTCCTGGCGCGTGTCCTGCTTTAAAGAGGGGATTGAGACGGATAGAACAAGCGCTTTGCTCTCTTTTCCTTCCCTTTTACTGCCAGGTTAAATTGGTGTTTTTTAAAGCCAGCACTTGAGGATCGGAGCTTCTGGGATTATGTCCCAAACACTGACTCCAGCAGTTTTATCCTTTATGTTTCTTCACCTTGTTCTGCTTTTTTTCTCCGCCACCTCTCACTTTAGTACTTTTCATTTATCTTCCTCACTGGATATCCCTTCACTGTCACTGTCGTCTGGTGGACGGGCACTCTTAAATTCTGTTTAACCAGCCCTTTATTGGTAAAAGAGTACTCAGTATTTTTTTCAGCTCTTATAAAAAGAGCACTAAAGCGGGATCAGGTTATAAAAAGCCACATGAGGTGAGAAAATCCATCCTGTGCACATTAATTCGCTGCCTTTGTTTGTCTCCACTCACCTTGGCAATGACAACACTCCTCCTCTCGCAAAAGAATAGTGAACCTACACCTCTGTATCAGTTTAATTAATCTACTGCATGCCTAATTAACAAGTTGCATTATCTGCAGAGCCACAGAGCTCTGATGACAAGGGAAGGGTTAGGTTGACGGACAGCCAGTGGAAGGTTTAGGGTGACGGACAGGAGGCCCGGAGAACTGTCACAGCCGTCAAACCCCTGTCGCTTCTTAGATGTCAGGCTGCAGCGGGCCCCCTTTTTTTTCTGTCTGTCCGTGAAAATGGATTGAACACCGGTGGATGACTGAAAGGGCAGACAGAAGCCCCTCTCACAGTAATTCAAATCAGAGTTGATGCCCACAGACAGTGTAATTACAGTCATGTAAAGGTTCAGCAGTGTGACAGGAGTAGACTGAAGGTGGGCTGGAAAATAGAGCATGAGGGGTGCCATTTATTGATTAAAACTACTGCTAAGTTAAATTAACAATTTCAAATATTTTCATTTAAGTAACTATCACCGAGTGAGGTAATACAATGGTGATGCCTACACTGATGAAAGCACTGCAAAATGTATATTTTTCAGTGTTAAGAACGAAGTTTGGTTCTGTAAATGCAAGTCCTGCATGATCTTTCTAGAGAACAACACATTTAGCGTTTGTTTGAGGCCTGTTGAAGACAACAAATTTGAAGTCCCAGCACGACCCACTCTGCACTAATTGTAATTAAAGTGCCGAGACAATTTTCTTTCATATCCTTTGTGCTTTTTTTCCAGTAGGGATGTGAAACAGGCCATAGATTGCATTTATAACACAATTTAAAAGGTCTTAACTTCACCTTGCTGAAACGTGCAGAAACCCCGATTAGATGAAGAGCTGCAGGCTGCACATTTCCAACTGACTTCTTAACGAGGTAACCAACTCCTTTCACTCTCGCTGTTCACAGTCTCATGCCGTGTACAGCATGGCATCAGATCACGGCTGCTCACAGAATGAAGTAACAAGGCCAATTATTGTCTGACGTCTTTATTAAAATGAAATTGAAATGAAAAGTAATTTGTTTTTGCTGCCCAACAGAGTTCTTTGATTTGTAGTATTGAACCGCATTTGATGTCACCACCAGTAAGTACAGATGTCACCAAATTAACCAGGACTGAAATCTTTGAGATTGCCACCTTACATTACATACTAACAAATCGGCCTTTGTTGAGATTTTTAAAAAATCATCAATTCAACTGATGTTTAATCTGCTGTTTTGTTTTTCGTCTCCTCCGAAGAGCAACTTAAAATAGCAGTGACAGCTCCCCAAAACTGAAGCCAAAACTCGATTGCCCCCTGGTGGCTGGCTGCAGTACAAATCATAAATCCTGCCTCTCAATGTTAGAAGGGACATGGGCCAAACTAAAAAAGTCAAAGTACATGTCAAAGAATTTTTTCTCACAGAATTTTTCTGTCATTTTAGACAGTTCTTATTATGCTGATTTATGTAGAAATATTCATTTTTCTGATCATTTTGGTTTTAATTAGTTATTTGATGCTATAAACAAGAGGGTTTTACGTCATGATTGACAGTTAAGCCCATGATTGAGTCCACCAACTGTATTGGCGAGACCTCAAAACTGCCGCTCCAACTCCGATCACCACGGCACAGACTCCAGCTCCAATTGACATCACCAGCACAAGATGGCAGCGCTTGTGTCCAGAATATTTTGGCTTCATTCTTGTGCAGAAGAAGGAATTGGAGATGTGTGTTCCATCCTTATGTACAGTCAGTGGTTGGTATGAATGGTTTGTCCACTGATAAAGTTTGAAAAGTTTGAGCAGACTTATTTCAACAAGCAGCCCAAAATATAAGAGACACCACATTAAAGATGTGTTTGTGATGGTGATGGTCACCCCCCTGGGGTGTGTGGGTTTGTGTGTGTTTGTGTGTTGCCTCTTTTTTAGGGGAGACAGCTTGCTTTTGGGACATCCTCTGGGACTTTTTGCTTTTGTGTGTGTTTTTTTAAGGGTGCCAAGCTTTTTCACAGCATCTCTCTGACACGCCCACAATAACGCTTTTAGTATTGAATTCATGCAAAAACACATGCATTCTTCTTCACACTTTTCCTCTTCAAATTTCAAACACATTGACCCGCAGCTCTCAGAAGTGTCTGCCTCTCTTGGCTTTTTGACTCACCCCTTTTCATCTCCCCCCTCACGCCCCTCTTCCCTCCTCTCATTGAAGCCCTGAGGGCAGGCAGACAGACAGATAAGAAGCCTTTTAATTGTGAGGCTTAATTACGAAGATGAGTGACTTAACAGAGGTTGCTGCCAGCTGTCTCTTGGCTCAGCAGCGAGCACCCCGCCTGAGGGGAGAGCAGCGGGTAAACCATCGAACGTCTTCACAGCCAGCGGGCCTCTTCTCAGCCTCAGCCACCTATCCTAATTGTGACCGAGTCATTCCTCCTTGCAGCTGAAGCCTTTTGAGTTCAGCAAAGATGAGATAAGAGCGGAATTGTGGGGAGTGCGAGTACATCTCGGTGTGCTTGTAGCTGTGACTGTCTGATTGCGCTCTGTCTAAACGGTAACGGCAGGAGCAGAGCTCGGTTAAATTTGCTGTATATGTTGTGAGGACGTGTGCGTCTAGTTGAATCAGTGTGACAGGAGTGATACAAACAAGTCAGAGGAAATTGACTTTGGGTGTGCTTGTGTCTCAAAGGCAGGTGTTGCAGCAGTGTTCAGAAACACCGTTATAATTTTATTTTCACGCAAAAAAACTCAACACAACCAGGCACAACAAATCAAAATTGTCAAGGTGAGAGAAAACCAAAAAACTGAAAGAACTCTCACCTAATATACAGGCATGAAATTAAATTTAATAGAACAACAACAACAACAACAACAACAAAAAAGGGAAATTAGACCTTCTCAGAGTAAAAAATAAGTCATACAATGAATACAGGCAGCACAGGCTATTGAAAAAACAAGTAGGGAAGCAACTGACCCTTCACTAAGACCCACCGCCCTCAGTTATTGTTGTTATACCTATCAGATTTTCTGTTCTTACAGAGCAAATATTCAGTTTGAAAATGATAGAGGTGGAAAATTGAACACCTCAAATTCTTTGTGTTCTTTCAAACAGTGAGTCCTTGATTTTAGATTGGCGCTTACAAGCAGGCTTCTTACCCCTAGACAGCCACTGACAATTTTTGCCACTGAAATGACAACTGTGGTAATAAGATTTGATCAGCTTTAGCTAATTAAGCTAACCTCCATGATTGGAGGTTGATTAGATCCGCTATCTGCAGGTGACTTTTCAAAGTTTTCAGGCTCGTTTTAAAAAACAAGAGCATGTGAAAGGGACTAAAGGTGGGATATGTGACTCTAATCCAATAGACTTTTGTCAAATTCAGCGAATATGTCGTAATGGTTTGCTGGCTGGCTGTTTTTTATGTGTGCTGGAAAGTTGCTCAGATGAAGCCACACAGCACTCTCCCAGCCAACCAGCAACAGGTCGCATTCGTAGTAGGGTGTATTTGTTTGGCTATCAACAACCTTTCTCCAGAATCGTACGTCCCATCTTTAATGGAATATACGGACTACATGTCCCAGGCAGAAAGTAAGCATCCTGATCAGTTAATAATCCATGTAGGAGATACAGAGATAAATAAAACACATTTCTGGTAACCCTAGTATTAAGTATGATGATGAAAAATGTAAGACTCTTATTTCATTCTGACATGACCCTGTGTGGCTGCTTAGGTTACATACTTGGACAAGCAATGCCTGCAATAAGCTCAAATTTTAAACTGTGTTTCACTTTTTATATTACATGAGAAATGGCTTTTAGGATGATGTGTTTGGCAAATGTAATGTTAAGGTTTCTTGGATATAAACTTACCCAAATCTCATAAATCATGACAAAGCTTTTGTTTGTTTGCTTTTAAAAAGGCTAACAAAAAAGACACGACCCCTGAAACCCTTTAAATGCTGACTATGACTCCCATGATGCCTCCATGCACAGCTTCAACAAGTGAAGAAACCAAGAGCTGCTGCACCGAGCTATTGTTGTTGAGATATGTTCAGGGGAGGAAACTGTGTTGATGACGCAATAACTGCTCAAGATTTCAGGAAGACAGCAGAGATTAAAAAAACATTCTAGATGAGTTTGTTTGTAACACCTCACCCTGCTTGTTCCATGTTTATTGTCATGATTTATTGTGTGGGCCTATTAGCAAACGGTGTGAGAGAAAACTGAGAATCTCTGCAGTGCCGACTGTGAACCTGATGCATTTTAAACGCAGCGCTTGTCAGCGATGGCAGCGTGATGGGAGCAGGAGAGGCTGTTGTCCTCAGTCGCTCACAGACAGACTATTGATTTCATGATTAGGCTGTCTGTCTTGGGTTCCTATTAAGTCTGTCGATGGCATTGATGGCACTATAGCGTCTACTGACCACTGGATGTTTTCTCAATGACAGGAAAACAGACTGTCATAGCTCACTGCACTCCTCTTTGTCCCTGTGCGAACAACCACGCTGTGTACTCTCCCTTGTGATTGGTTCTACTCAAATGCTGTTTCTGCGTAATTAGCGTCATTATCTTCTTGTTTTGATCTCCATCTCATCAAACTTTTTAAAGGGATAGTTTGTACTATTTGAGGTGGAGATGTATGGGGGAGTATATATATATATATGTATAAATATATACATATATATATATATACACACACACACACACACACACACACATAATTTTGAATATTTTCACCACTTTACTTTGCAGCCTTTTCTTGCAGAAAATCACTGTTACACAAGCCAAAGATCAATCTCTCAAAATCAACCAAACTCCAGTCATTTTGCCTTGCAGAACACCAGAGTTGCTGGTCTACTGCTGTGTTGATCTGTTAGTTTGTAATTCTGTGTTTTGAAAGGATAGTTTGGATTCACCAAAGTCACACAATAAAGCAAAAAGACAGATTGTTGCAGCAGTAAACTAGCAGCTCCCATGTTCCACAAAGGTAAAATTACTGATTTTTCCTATGAGGTTTGTTTGGCTTGGAGTGGTTGATAATTGGCCCATATACCTGCAGTTTCTTGTTAGAACAGGCTGTCTGACAGCAAAGAAAAGCAGTGAAAATATTCAAAATATAGTGTACACTTGAACTGATGTTGATTTTTTTTAGCTAAGCATTTTTTGAGTGGCTAAAATACCTTTATTTGCTGACTCCTCTCTGCTTCTCCAAACTGGGGGTGTGCTGACAGGCACTTACTGTTGATGATGCATTGGCTGTGGATAATACCTCATACAAGCCCACATCAAATAATCCACACTATCCCTTTAAAACTCTCTTCCTCCTGTGGACTGCTGCATCACTTCTTCACGGTACAGTATCTAACACACAGGTACACCCCTAGTGGTGTTTGTGTGACATTACGTCTCTCTCTGATTATGAGCTGAGACTATTCATCATTGTCGAGAAAACGGCTGTATTCTGTTGGGACGAATGGAAACATGTTCCAGTGAGAGAATGAGAAATGAAAAGGACAAACACGGAGCAGAAACCAATGACAGACACTCCTCTCCTCTGTGATGTAAATACTCTGAGGTTTTTCTTTTCCTTTTTTTTTTTTTTTTTTTTTTAAATCCATTTAAACTCTGGGTGTGTTTGTTGCTTAGCCTCTCTGGACCATGTTCATACAGCCTCAGTGGATCCAAAACCCATCTCCCTCGTTCAATTTCTCACTTCCGTTCACACACGCACACACACACACACACACTGCTGTTTTAAACTGCTGCATCAGAAAAAACAGACGCTCTGGTCAACACACACTCTGCAGGAGAGCCAGGAGCGAGGTGAGAGTTTGGCATACAGACAAAATCACTTCTTTGGCTCTATTCCTCGCACAACACTTCAGTTTGCAGCTACCTGTGTGTACATATGTCCACTGCGAACACAGATATGATCTAACTGCAAGTGAGCAGGTTTACGGCTGTGTAAATGTGGTCCACAAGTATTTATCCATATTTATTGATGTATGTTCTTATGAATTCCAGTCCTGTCATTGTATTATATTCTTTACAAGACAAATGATCATTAAAGGAAACCCTTGTTTGGATCCGTTATCTGGCTTTGTCGGAGTGGTTATTTGTGTAAAGTTCCTTTTGTTTCATCAAAGCCAGAATGTGTATAATTTTTTTATGTGATTAAACTCTCCTTTAAATTATACTGATGGCATATGTTTTTGTTTCAAGAAATAAGACAATGGTGAAGGAAACAACATGCGTTGCTGTTTGCCACAGGAACTATTTATACTACCTCTAGGGGTCACCAAAGTTAGAAAATTTCAATTATACACAGATACGTGTTAGCACTTATAAGACATTCTGCCCTTAAACAAGTTATAAGCATTTAGTAAAACATTAGTTTGATACTTTGGGGAAACACACATTTATTTGCTTTCTTACTGAGCATCAGACAAAATTAGTAATGCCGCTCTCACGTCTGTACAGTAAATAAGTAGGAGACAGTTAGCTTAGCTTATCTTAGTTTAGCATAAAGGCTGGAAACAGCCAGGATGGCTCTGTTCAAAGGTAAGAAAATCCATCCTACTGCACATCTAAAGCTCATTAAAATGTCACATCATATCTTGTTTGTTTGATTTGTACAAAAAAACAAGTGTAAAAGTGACAATTTACGACAATCTGTCAGGCAAGCATTGACTCCAGGAAGTTCCTGGTACCAGCCAGACCACATAACCCTCTGTCAAACAGTTAATTGTACGTTTTGTGCAGATCAAACAAACAATATATTACATGTTAATTGGTGCACTTTAGACAGCACTGCCACCATATACATGCACATGATGCGCTGTGCATAAGGGCACCAAATGCCAGAGGGGGTATTACAATATTACTGTCTTTCAAAGGAAGTAGCAGGCTGAAACTGCCAAATTCTAGGGAATCCATTGGTACCAATCATGTCATGATAGCTTGTCAGGAAGGGAACTAAATAATGCTTCAAAGTTAAGCTAAATTTTGGTGAAGAAAACTGGCTGGCCATTTTCAAATGGGTCCCTTGACTTCTCACCTCAAGATACCTGATAGAAAATCATGCTGTTTGGTGCATACAGTATAAATGCGTTATTTTTTACCTATTCTAAAAATGGTATTTGAATATTCCTGCAAACAATATTGAAATGGCGTGAATTGGATATGATTGGAAAACTGAGCCCAACTTTATTCATGTGCAATGATGCTAGTCTCCATAGTAACCATCTCATTGTAGTGAGACTGTTTTTTGAAACTTGCTGTATAAAAAGACCTTTTGTGACCTCCAAGATAATCACAGCCTCTTGAAACTTCACAAAGCCATTCAGAGGACATATGGCTTTTCCTATAGGTACAGTCTATTGACAGTAACATAAAAAGTAATTCCCAGAACAGAAGTGCTCACCATTCAATTGCTGAAAAATTCAGATCTCACAGAATTCTCTCAAAAAAGTCAAAAGCTTTTGAATGTTGTGTTGGTGTTGGTGTCTTGATGTGGCATTTTGAAGGCATTTTTGTCCATATTTGTCAATTCTAGAGTGGTCAAAAGGTTTAAATTTTGCACCAGTACGTTGCCTCAAAATTCCCAGCAGCAGCCCTGGCGTTTGGGGTGTCAGGCTACCTGTTTCCTCCTGTTTCTACTCTTAATGCTAAGCTGAGCTAAATTTCTTCTTATTGCCTTAATATTGAATAAATGGTTACAGCTTTTCTGATAGAATGCTGATTATTTATGAAAATACAACAATATGTGCTGCTCTCATTCTTCAAAGAACCTTGAAAGTATTCAAACCTGCTGAACATAATAATCAAAATTTAAAACCTGCAGCAACCTGAGGGCTTACCAGTTGAAATGATTAAGTGCTAAAAACGACACACACAATGATCTAGCCAAGAGCAGTATTCTTCACTTCAACGCATATATTTGTGCCGAATGATTGTATCGACCAGATTGTCAAGAGATTGTTGCTCTGTCCTGAAAATTCAAAGTGAATGCAAAAACTGCTTGTTTTCTCTCCGCTGTTCAAATGTCCTCTCTGGCTATCATCATGCTCCTCTGTACGAGACAGATCCAGTTTTGCTCTAAGCTGCGGTTTCTTTAGTCGGAGAACAATCTGCTCCTTTCTGACCTTGTTGAGGAAATCTCTTTGGATTAGGGAATATTTTTTCCACTGCCAAGATATCAGCAAAAATAATAAAATGTTGCTTTTTTATGTTCTGTATCTGCTGCATATAGTTTAAGCAACAGAGGGGGGTCACTGGGGGCAAATCCCTCAGTGGGACAAGAAGAAAAAAGAATAGGAGGAGGGGAGGGAGAGGGAAGGAGGAGACAAAAAGGGAGAGGGATCAAAGGTAAGAGAGGAGAGGGAAGAGGACGAAAGGAGACGGAGAAGAGAAAGAGAGAGATTCTGTTTTGGCAGCAAACAGTTTGTGAATACGCCTACTGTTGTACTGTCTAACCTCAGAGACCTTCAGTTCACCTGAACTTCCTCTGATGAGCTGAATCTGAGAGTCCTCTCTCATCAATGGATGGTTTCATTGCCTCACAGCACTGTCTCCTGTAAAAACACAACCACCTCTCTCCCTGCCTTCCTCCCTGCCTCGCTCTCTCGTTCCTCTCATCTCCTTTGATATGTGACTCATTTCATTATTATTCCAAAACACCGGAAGAAGCCACACTGCTGGGTTCTGTTTTCCGACGACAATCAATCACACCGAATATAGCATCTCTTTTACATCCTCTTCCTCTGTTGCTGGCTGGCTGAGTGATGTTTTCGCTCAGCTCGGTGTGCTCCAAGGACAGCGCTCATTAAGGCTGCTTAACAGGGAGTCTCTCTTAAATTCACAGCTGAAAATGACCTTCAGCTCTCCTCTGTCACCGTGCAGCGCTGACAGATTTGTTACAGCCACTTGGAGCGCCACTCCAAACAATCACTGACATTATTTCCCGAGCCCTGAAATGTTCAGTCTCGGAGGACTGGCACACACTTGTGCACCCCAAGTGGAGTGTCCATGAAGCTTACAGAAGCATACCCAAGTGTCTTCCAGTCACACTTTATTTTACAGTACACTAATAAGATTTAACAGGCTGTATTTTAGATTAAATTAGACAAAAAACTAGAAATAATAAGTTCTTTATTAGACAGTAAAGAGTCTTTATTAGATCGGTGACACATTACAACAGAACTGTCCTGTGAACTAAAGAGTATTATTTCCCACTGTTAGACCCTTATTAGACATTATTCGAGGGTAATTTGAGACACATCAGAGCAGAGCTGTACTGTCAACTAAAGTGAAATCTCATATCTGCTGCTTGAAACACACCTTCTTTGGCTGGTCCCATACAATTGGCAGATTAACAAAGACCTCTATCTCTATAATTTTGGCCTTTACTTGGTAGATATGGTTCACATATTGATTTTAAATGGGAAAGTAGCAGATAGGTGATTTCACTTGAGTTTACAGTACTGCTCTGTTGTAATATGTCCCAAATTACCTTCCAATAAAGTGTCTAACAGCGAGGAAACAATACTGTCTAACAAAGAAAATATTATTTCTAGTTTTCATTTCATTTGATACAAAGTGCAGCTTGTTACATTTCATCACTATACCTTTAGATGTATGGTGTCTAATTAGGGTATAGTTGTGCCTAATATTATATAAAGTGTGGCTTGTTACGTCTTATTAGTGTACTGTAAAATAAAGTATGACTCATCTTTCTTGCAAAACTTTTTCATAATAACCAATAGAAAAGCTTAAAAGCAGACTATTTATACTCTGGATGTGTCCTCATTCCTGTAATACAACTTGGTGTTTGAGATGAGCAGATAAATTAGAGGCATGAAAAGACTGCTCATCATAACCTTGTTCTTGGGTCGATATCGGGCTCATCTGGCAGGCATGGCGAATCAATGGGGATCTCTGGCATTATCTTGCATTATCTGCTAATGACACTGCCAAAGTTCAAGAAGATTATGAAAAGCAACAAGGGGTTTAGCATCATCTTAGGCCTGACAGTGTCTTGCACATCCTCGAAGCCGTTCTGCCTCTGTTCCTTCCAGAATTACTGTCTGTCTTTATCTTTCACATAAACACAAGAGGCCGCTGGCGACAGCACACTTGTTTTTTCTCTGTCTCCACACATGTACACCAAGCCGCTTATCCAAATCAAAAAAAGATTAACATGCATCTTAACCCCGTTTATCTTCCTCATCTTTACTGCAGCTAGATTGTTCAATAGCTTCACCCATGATTCTGCATTCACGCCCGACCTAATGACAGCTGCAGATGGCAGCGCATCAGCTCAGTAACAGCTTCTTTTACAGTGTGTGTGTGTGTGTGTGTGTGTGTGTGTGTGTGTGTGTGTGTGTGTGTGTGTCAAACCTGAGGAGCGAAGCCAGAAAAAACATCAACCTGAGCCAGGTCTTTCATACACCGTCTCCCTCGCATTCTGCTCTGCCAGCTGTGTGTACATGATGCACTGTTTTGTTGCATGACCCCAACTGACGATGTGGAAATCTGGGTTTATTAAACTGCCTTTAGCACAGTCCGCGATAGTGATGAAAGTAACTAAGTACATTTACTCAAGTACTGTACTGTGTCTGACAGCTAGTAGTAGTTTTTAGCACTAGCTATTAGCAGTTATATGATTATATGATGCAAGAGGTTCCAGCTATGATTAATGTTGTATAAACTCTTTTAAATTGTTACCAAAGCATTTGAAAAAAAATGCAGCTGCAGTTATTAAATGCAATAAATTTATCTGACAATCTTTGCTCTAAGTTTATTTAATTCACATGTTAAATTAATAAGTCAGTTAATTTAAAAAAAAAAAAAAGAATTTCAAAGAAAGATAAGTCATGGGCCTTTTAATGTTTTTTTTTTCATTATATCTGTTAAATAATGCTATTAATGTTTGCTTATTAACTGGCCCCTGGCCTCCCGTCATCTTGCAGAAGTGGCCCCTGAACAAATCAAGTTGAGTATCCCTGCTGTAGAACTTTCCTCAGGGACCAACATGCTACACAGAAGTACAAAAAAGACTACATAGACAACCAAAACCTAACAAGTCTGTGTTACATACATAGACTACATATTGTGCATTGACTGTGCAACAATGCAAGATGTTTGGTTGGTCCCAGTGTGTTCCCCTGGTAAGGCATACACACTGGGCCTGATGTACAGACACACCAAGAATGTGCAATTTTACTGGATAGTGCAAATAATTGCTAAGACAGTGCAAAAGACTGTTAAAGATAATTAAGCTGCTGTAAGTGTAAACATTTACTACTGTGCAAGTGTTGCAGAAACCGTGCAAAGGTGCAAAAGGTGAGCGATTATTTTGCAGATTAATTATGTGTTATAGACGATAGTGTTAGAAGTTAGTTATGTTATTTATTGCATTGTGCAAATACAAGTGTCCAGCCCACATAGACACAAAAAGCCGTAGTTAACAACCATGTGAATACCTAAAGGTGCTAAATACATCATTCAGCTGCATTACATGCCAGCAAACAGCTATTTACATGTGGTGTGGTGGCTTCCTGAGCAGGGAATAACATCCCACTCCCTGTGTTTTTGCTGTTATTTAGTTATCTCTGTTGAGTTGGGATGTCTGTGTGTGCATGTTTGTGCATGCAAGTAACTCTCAGATGTTGCAGATTATGCCTTTAACATGTTTAAAAATACTTATTCTGCAGTAAAATGGTACCTGTAATCAATATATTATTATTATTTATGACATTATAAGATTGTTATTACCTCCTCATCCAAAGCACCTGTGCCAGCAGTGGTCTGAGCTCCAAGTCGGGGCAGTAAGGTTATGAGCTAACTAGCTAATAGGAGGTACTACATTTAGCTGTAGTTACGTCACTGTCCATCACAGAGAGCCAAGGCAGAGCGGCCAGAGGACATCAAGGGGAAGACCTGAAGACAAAATATGATCTAGTTTCTACAAAATCAGCGACATAGTTTGTCAAGTGTGCCATTAGGCATTTTGCACTTGTCACATCTCTGCCATAAAAGTGCGAGAAAAGGCGTATGGAGGTGCCAAGAGGGAATGAGTGAGGCACCATTTACCCATTTACCCTATCCAAATGGAGCTGCTGTTTAAGGTAGAACAGTTACATAATGTTATTTTATTGTCTCTTCACAACTGGATTTCCCACCTCAGCAGTAGAAAAGAGAAGGCTACTTTATTTTACTCTCAACATTTTCTGAATTCGCGCACACTACCAACCATTCTCTGGACATTAAGTTTATCTATACTGCTAACTGCAGAGCATTGTGGTGAGCCTAATGAGCTTATTAAATATTAAATCAGAGGGATGTGCGAGAATGCCGCTCACAGGCAGTGTTACCGTTTCAACTCAACAACACAGAAATATCTCAACAGTTTTTAAGGTCAGAAGTTTGCCTCTTTAACGCCGGCTTCCTCAGGGAAGTCACTTGAAGTTCCTTAAAAGATTAAAGTGCAAACAGGCCATGAAGTGAATTGTAGGTGTTGTGGGACTGGGTTTTGTGACCGAGGTGAGATAAGGTTCAGTGGTTTGTGTACTTCTGGAGCCACTCTATTCCTCCTCTCCCCTGCAGGACCACAATAGCTCACTGACCAGCCAATTTCTGCATGCCGGTGCTGGGCCAGATACCCTTGAGTCTTCCCACATTCCCTCTCAGTCTACAGCACATTCCAGTCCTTTTTTCTGCCTTTCCCGCCCTCTTTTCCTCTTATCTTTCTGCCTTCATTTTATTCCCTTGAACCTCTTTTCTCCCACCTATCTCTCTTCCACACATCTTATTCTCTCTGTTGCTTTTCCCTGCCCGCCTTTCACTCCGTCCTTCCCTGTGACTTTGTGTTTCTGCTGAGGCTGCCTGCTTTCCTTCATCTCCTCCTAACAGACACTCACACACTTATTCACACACACACACACATACACACACACACACACACACACACACACACACACACACACACACACACACACACACACTCAGAACCTCATTCTCTCACAAACGGTTTGAACTGTTTCATTAACCTCCCACTTTTCTCTTTCAACCAAATCTGGGATTGTTGTAAACCATTGTGACTCCCTCCCCTGATGTGTGAGTGTGACAGTTTGCTACCAAAGAGGAGAGTTAATCTGCCCTACAAAGCCAAACTGCAGTCACTTTGTATTTAGTCAAAGTTCCCACGATGTCAAAATTGATGTTTATAGATATTCTATTATTTTTAATGTTATATCGAAACGATTGAAAATGATGATGACTCATCCTTCACTCGGGTGTACCCAAAATATCCAACCAATGATTTGCTTTCTTGCTCATGACACCACTGGTGCATGGAAGGAGAATACATTCATTCACTGGAGCAGACACGTGTTTCCTGGGGAACAGGCCTCACTGTACAAAAGTGTACAAGTTGACACCTTAGTACACTGACTTTGGTGAAACTGGATAATTTTTTGAGAAGAAAATGTTTTCTGCTTTTCCTCTGATGTCCTCCGGCTGCTCAGCTTCATGTAGTACACTTTGCACACTATGTACTCACGAGTAGTGAGTGAGCAGTGCTGTCTCAAACCGAGGTTGTGCCCTCACTGGAAATGCTCATCACAGCTTCTTCTTCTTACCAAATAAACATATTGGTGGCTTCAGTCCAACAACAGTATAGTGGTACTTACTGATAAAAATACATGCATGACTGTATAATCCAGTGTTCACCATGGTCATTGTAGTCACCGCAGCTGCTTCCTCGGCCACCTGGGCCACAATGTTCCCAGGTGTGGTAGCCCCTCCTCTTCCACTACATAGACAAGATGGTGACGATTGAGGACAAGAAGTGTCCAACTAAAATCTTTGGCTATTCTGAGTACAACATCCAGGTATTTGTAATGTACTTTGATTTGCTTTAAATGTCAGTGTGAACACACTGTCTAAGTACAGAAGTACACAAATTGACACACAGCAAATGTCTGCAACAAGTCCCTCTCTGGCTGCCTGTTTTTACAGGAAACATGTCAGCGACAAGCACTATGCTGGCTGTTTCATGGAAACTTTAAGACCATAATCTAACTTATATTTTGCCATATAACATTCTTTTGTGACACAAATATATAATTTCAAATAAAACATTGTGTTAAATGTGCATTTTAAAAAAAAATCAACCAAGAGTTCGAGTACATATGCTAGCGAGCAAAATCCTGTCATAGACAGGACATACTGTAGCCTTGACTGAACCCTGTAACTGTTAAATATGTCAATTTCAGTGAACTAACGTCCCAAATAAGTTAAGCAGAGGCTGAAATCAGTCATTAAGAATAAGAATAGCAAAACTAGTCCTGTTAGCCAACTAATGTTAGCTTAGCAGTGTAGCAGTAACTGCCAGATCAGTTTTGGACCATAGCATTTGTGAGGCCAAGAAATGTTTTAATCACTTATTTAAGTGTAGTAAGGTGTAAAATAATTATATCAATTTCAGGTTCATTAGTATTAAATTTGTTTGTTAATACAGTTTTCCCCTTAATTATATTCCAAGTTTTTCCAAAAGTTTACATTATTTATTATTATTTTTATTTACTTCATTATTTTTTGTGGTAAAAATATTTTCTGGCACCCTTTTTTCCCACTCAACTTCAGCTTTTCAGCTTCAGCCGGAGTTACTGCTCCCAGTTTTTCTAGTGCAGTAATTGGAAGTTGGAGGCTGGACTGTGGTAATAAAAAAAACTAAAGCACACTTTTATTTCAGAGGCATCTATACAGTGGATGACAGGGCACACGCTCCCATTCATTATCCACAGTGCACTCCATTAGATGGTTAACACTTTCAATTAACTCAACACTGCTGCCTGTTTAATATGCCCTGCACTCTGGGGGAAACCTCTCACAATTTGGCCAATTACCCATCTCGACAAACCGACTGCTTTCAATGCATAATATGTATCAGCAGCAGGCAGCATGGTCCAGCTGAATTACACAGAGAATGCGTGAGGCATTAAGGGAGATCATTTAGGGAGATGGGGTAATTTCAGAAGCTATTTCCCATGGGCTAATGTGGTATGGATATGGCGCCTGTTTGTGAGTTCAATCATAACAATGTTGAGGTCTGATGCAGAGTAAAACTTAATTCCTGCGGGGATAATCTCCGAGCATTGCATTGCCCCCATGTTGGTACACAGTCAACAAATGAATCATGTGCTAAGACTTCTGTAGAGAAGAACAGAGGGAAGATTCCAACAGTTTCCACATCGTAATGAGGACATTCTTTATTAAAACATTAATAGGCTATGGATCAATAAAATATTTGCAATGAGGTTACATTTTTTAATAATTTATATAGATTGTGTTTTTCTTGACACTAGTGAGGTTATTTACATGCTTAAAAGTGCCTGTGGCTTAATGTATGTTGGAAAAACAAGACAACAACTGAAACTTCAGATTTCAGAATATATAAGTGCCATCAGAAGACAGGATTTGGCTTGTCTTATAGCAACATATTTTCTGGAACTAAACCACACTGTCTACATCTTCAAGGCATAGAAAAAGTGAAGCACCATAAATGAGGTGGAAATCTGGGGTAGCATTTTAGATGCATAAATAAAGAGCTAGATCGCCAATGTTTTCTTCGCTGTCTTTTGATTTATCATGATGAGTTTACTTACTTAACTTCATAAGTGTGCATGAGTTACCATTAATTTATACTTGACATTATCCTGCATTCATGATTAACTCAGCATTACCTCTGCATGACTTCATCATGCATGTGGACCATTAAATAAAGTAGTGAGCTGTCCATCTTAAACACGAATTAATACCATAATTAATCATGGCATTATTTTGAATTTTTTTTTCAAACATTTTTCAAATAAACAAATAATGCCTAACTATATAGTATAAAAGGGGTGGCCTTTTTGAAGAGCCATAATCATGATGAATTCATGAAGAAGTAATGCTGAGTTAATCATAATTACAATACTTGCAATTAAACCAAATTCATGTACGCTGCTCTAATGACTGAAATACTTTGTAGCTGTACGTGTAAATCCCTGATAGTTCATGAAGCATTACATGAGTGAATTTGTGCTTTTCATGCATGAAGTCATGTATGAAATCATTGCAGTTCATGTACCCTCATAAAGTTACCAATGTTGGTGTGATGCACTGGAGATTCTTGGCTTCTGTTTTGGTTTACTGGGAAAAGCTCCAAAAGAGCATGTGGGAATGTGGCTATGAAGTGGACCACAAGATGGTGCCGACATGGGGAAAAAAGGAAGAGCAGGTAGTCAGGTGAAACACATCATAGTCTGATTGCTAATGGATGATTTGTGCACAAGCTGTAATGATATGTATATGGAGGTTTCTAACCCATCCCTTCTGTTTTCCCATGATAACGGCCTGAGCTGAAACACGGGGCTTTGATTAAGATAAGATAGCAACACAAGTCAGTTTGGGTTGAGGTGCTTCTTCATTTGAGCTCACACATTACCTTAATTTGTGTAAGTTAAAGCACATATGCTTACTTCAACTTAATATGTGGGAATCTACACCTTGTAGCCTAGATTGCAAAATTGGAGTTAGGAAATCTAGGATGGGTCTCCTCCAAAAAACAACATTAAAGGCCCTGCAGACCCACACAGGTGTTTTCACTTTGTATCTGATTAGACCTCTGGTTAAGCTATGCTGGCTATTGCTGTCTTCAAACAGAAAGTCGTGTACACAATGTGTTTGGTGATCGAGTGGTTAAGTCTTGTGCCTGGAAGCCACAGAGGCGAATAAATTAGCAAGTGGGTAACAATGCAGGGAATGCACAGGCATAATGAAAAGATGAGGCTGTTAGGAATATCAACATTTTCCTCACATTATATAAAAGTAAATTCCCTGTATGACTTAAATTCCAATATATTGTTTCACTATCCACAGAAAAATGAACTTCCATTTCTGAAAACGTCAGCAAACCTGACCATGTGTGAACTCTCAGAAAATTTCCACTTGGGAGGTGATGAATACCTCAAGAGGGAGTGCGTTCATATAGACTAGTACATCGGGTACTTTAGTGCTGCACTATACTGCACGTTGTTTATGCCATTTTATTTGAGATTAGATTAAGATTAAATAGGATTCAGTATTATTGTCATTGCATGTTACAGGTACTGAGACAACAAAATGCAGCATTTAACCAGACAAACAAAAATTAGTTAAGTGCAGAGTATGTGCAAATTAATTCAATTCATAAATAGTAAAGGGTAGAAATGAATGCCTAAGACAGGAGTTCACAAACTTTTCCATGCAAAGGCCCCCTAATAGCATTAGCTTATTGCCAGAGCTCCACTTTAGTAAAGTGTCTTGAAAAACCACCTGAAAATACTGCGGCAATCTTCTATTAATGCAATAATAAGTACATTTTAAGAATTATATACATACATATTTATAATACTAATATTTGTAATAGTAGTAATAGCAATAATAGTAGTAGTAGTAATATTAATAATACTTTTTTAAATGATCATACTTGTTTTTAGCATTTTGCACTATGCATCAGATATATACAGCCTACAGTAGTATGAATATGAATACACTATAGGTCATACAGATATGTATTGCACACTAGTATAAATATGTATAAGTGAAAGCTTCAACTGGGGACCATCACCGTGCACAGATCAGCCTGCTGGTCATGTAACAGAGAGTACTGTAGTGCCTCTCAGAGGGAAAGAGGGCAAACAGTCTGTGGTTGGGGTGAGAGATGTCCCTGATGATGCCACACATTTCATGCAGATGTGAAAATTAACAGTTGTGTGACACTACAACTGTCAGCGGGGATACAAAATAACGGTCATTAAGCGTCCCTAATCTCAGTTTCGGTCTCAAAGGTCCAGGCACTCTGCATGCTCGCTCACTAGACTAGCTAACTGACACACTCAGCTGAAGAGGAGCCATCATTAATGGTATTAGTTTCACCACCTGTAATTTTCCTGCCATGAGAAGTCAAAACATCTGCTGTGGGAAAAGCAGCTGAAAGAAAAACACCAGAAGAATCAGGGAGATGTCAGGCAGTCTGTGCAGGGAAGATGTCTAATCAGGCATCATCACTTCTATCAATATATCTGAATACTATTGAGCCAGTCATTCTGTTTCTTGACACTTCTTTTTTGTGACTTCACTCTTCTCTGTGTTTATCTCCGGCCTGTTCTGCAGCCCCGACCTCTGTCACCAGCTGATAAATGAGAGCCCAGTGAAAGCAGCACAGTCCCATCTCTTTGTATTTATTGTGTGGCAGCTCTCTGTTGTTATAGGGTCACCTAATTTCATTTCATGCTCAGAAGAAAAGGAAGCCTGATGAAATGAAGACGGTCCTGTCATCTTCTGAGCAATCTAGTTTAAAGGGTTCAGTCACTTCTCTGCACTGCCTCCGTCTTTGCACCATCTTTCTACCTGTCTGTCTTTTCTCTCCGTCTTTACATCGAATGTGTCTCTTGTCATTGAATAAAGGGACTGTGAAGAAGCTTTAATCAAGGCCAGTGCTTCTCTAATGTTCGGCCTCATGAGGATTTTCTACTGGCTGGCCTGTTGAGCTCACCATCTGTGGAATGTGTGGTTGCTTTGGTCCAATATTTAGCTACTGTTGCTGTCATTATTCTCAAGCTTACTGCATACAGATGTGCTATTTCTGTTTGCCTAAGCACTGGCAGTCAAACTCTGAAGTAGTGGCTGCTATTTATGATGACCTCGCTCTTACATAAGATGGAGTTAACTGCTGAACACGATGCAAAGTGAATTTCAAAAGTGTTACCATCACAATCCTGAGCATATAAAAACATCTAAATTGCTTCAGTACAGAAATGTGGAATACATAATCCTCCATAAATTATAAATGTCACAGTGCATCAAGCAGGACTTTGCTTATTAATTTAGTGGATGTGACTCTAAATTCACACAGTAGCACAGACTAATGGGGCTGGTGAGAGTACTCAGCGAATCATTAAAATCATCAACTTTGATCATTGAGGTCATTTTAGAGCCTCGTTTTCCCTTTGAAAAATCACAAAACTGACAATACACAACGAAGAGTCTGGATTTTTTTTTATTATCTGGAGCTCGGGTTCGTCATCCGGAGCAGTCACTTCATGATGTTGGACTTGCAATGAACTTGACTTTAATTACATGCTGCCAGTTGCTATGACGATGACATGGTTTGTTCTGCTGTGTTGGCGCAACACCAATATGCTCCCACTCAGAGCCAGGTTCACTGCTCAGCAGTTTCTCTCACTGGCAAAACACTTCAACACATGAAGCAGAGCGAAGCACATACAGTATACTCCAGACTGAAACAGTCAGCTGTGACTCCTACACACACAATTCATTTATAGCTATTAATAAAAACACAACGCATAGACGCGTCACGAGGCTCATTACGTTTTTTTTCAAAGCTATCATATCTAACATGTCCTCCTGCTAGCCACTAATATATAAAAGTATAACTAGAATAACTTCCAGGAGAACAGGGGATATGTCAGACTGAGGAGGGAAGTTCGCGAACGTAATTGAACGTAACGTGAAAAAAACTCAAATTACTTTGTCCATGAACATGGACATGATTTCTGCCTGAGTCATCAGCTATAAGAACTCCCATGATCCCACTCTACTTCACAACGTCATTAAACGGTGTCTTTTGTTTTTGGTTTAATGTGAGAGGGACCTCTAGCAGCAGAACTTACATATTGTGTATTTAAGTCTAAGTTGACAAAATGTGGAGAGTGAAATGTGCCATGGATGGCAACATCAATCGACTGGTCTGTTGATCTCTCAGATCACCACTTTGGACCAAACTGAAACATCTCAGCAACTAATGGTTGGATTTTCATGACACTTGCTATGTGGGATTTTTGGGCCTTGTTTAGAAAGCCAGCCCAAATCCGTTTTCTGGGCATATCCAGAATGATTTTGGAAGTCTACATGGGAAAAAAAAACCAAAACACATGAAATGCGATTTGGCTACATTCGGAGGTGATTTAAAATGCTCAGATCTGATTTCAAAGTTTCTTTTGCATTACTTGCAACACAATGACTGCGTCAAATCCAGAGTGACAGGAGTGCATTAGAGCAGCTGCATGCTGCTACTAGGAGAGCAGTATGGAGGACAACACAGAGAACAAGAGTTCATGGCCAGACACTGAAAGAAACTGCCTGCTGGCACTGCCTGGAGTAGGTTTCTGTCCAGGCTCTCTCCATTTCTCACACTTTGTTGGAAAACCGCATCACCGGTGTGTGTAGTTACTGACGCCTACATTGTTAACCACAGCAACCCATGCAGATATTGTAGGTTGATGATGGCTGGACACAAATTCTGCTTGATCAGTTGCAAATAACAGTGTGGAAAGTCTATCATAAATATTTGATATGAGAAACAAACCTGATTTGCCTGCACTCTGAACAAAGCTTTATACTGTATATAAATGATTCAATGCACACAATGCTGACAAAGCCTATCTCTGCCAGGTTAATCTGTCTGTATTCCACTGTATACCACAGGTTTCAATCCAATTTTGGATTTATCTTCACTCTTGCTTCTCAACCAGTCTGCAGCAGCGACCTGCAGAGAAGCCGAACTCGCTCGACTCTTTGCTGTACACAAATTAGTCTCTCTGTCCATGTTGACTGCTGAGAAATTCATTTTATAGTGATTTTGTGAACGTACGAAGAAGAGAGACGGGCGGGACAAAACAGAAAGAACCAGCTTCTCTGGTGAGGGCACACACAGCTGGTGGCTGCAGGCCAGTACCCTCTTGCTGCGATTGCCTCATTAAACTGTTGCGTGGGCGCATGAAGCTTGTCTGACAGGAGGGGCTTAAGACAGAGAGCCTCCGACCCAAAATCTTGATATTTAACGTACTGGAGACGAGACATAACAATTAAGTGTTTTTCTAGGCTTTCTGCCTACTGCAGCTTTAATTAGTATCACTGGTAACACCTGTGTTTACCTGACTGTTTTATATCAATGTTATGGTAGCTGTGAAAAAATTAGCAAATGTTAGGATGCTATCATGTATTGTGAACATAATAAACATTATAACTGTTAATCATCAGCATGTTAGCATGCTGTGTGAGCATTTAGCTCAAAGCACTGCTGTTCTCAACCATACAGAGCTTCTAGTGATGCTGTACACTCTTAGTCTTGTTTCATTGTGTAATTCTCTACATGCACTTTTAGGAGACACTGTAGGATGATACACAGGTTGGCTGTGGCTCAGTTGGTAGATCAGGTCTTCCATTTAACTCAGGGTCAATGATTCATCCTCTGATCTTTCCCCTGATGGTTTGTACAGTTCCTTGCTGCCATTATGGTGTGAATATGTGAATAAGTACAAACTGTGCTTTAGGTAAAAGCACAAAAATGTGTATAAATACAATCCATTTCCATTCCTTTAAACTCATCAGACCATTCGGTGACCCCTCGTTCCCTGTGTGGAAGCAAGTGCCTTTGTTATATTTCTCCACTCATTCACAGAACCAGTGTGAAGAATTTACTGGCATCTAGCGATGAGCTTGCAGATTGCCAACACCTCGCCTCACCCTTCCCTTCCAACTGCGTAGGAGAAACTCACGAGAGAACAAGAGAACATTTATAATAACAGAAGTCACCCTGTCATTGTAGACATTCACAGTCTTACAGTAACAAATTGTGCTGTTGTAGACTACTTGGCTATTTTACATGTTTTACAAGATTCCATGTTCATTTATTAATAATTTTACAACACAGGGTTGAATCACAAAACTAAAATCATAGAAATAGATGAAAATTGAAGTCATAAAATAAGTGTTTTTATTGTTGAGTGCACTGAGCGATGTGGGACGTGACTACAGCCTGAGGAAAGGCGTGCACAATGCAGAAAAGGCATGTACAAATTGTGTGAGAGTTTCGCAAATGTAGGGTTCCCTTCTAGACACGACCATGGAAGAGGACCCACGTCTTCCGTAGATTTAAGCGAAAACACAGCGATTCTTATTTTCAAGTGATTATACACTAATGAAAACATATTTATGAATATTATATTCCATTTATGCCATATTCTTCCAATAAATCCCCATAAATCTTACAAAATGGACCTTAAATGAATTTGTCGCCCATCTGTTGTACATCTCTTGACACAGAAAAAAAACTGCACCCAAACACATGTTGCTCTAATTAACAATTTCAAGACTTTTATTTCTTTTCCAGAACATTCATCCACTCTGTAGTGGCAAACATACTCTGTAGTAAAGATCGCTGCATGTAACATTTATAGTGCATTGGAGGCCCAGGTAGCTTAGAAGTGCAGTATATGAGGTAAATAGCAATTATTGTAGCTTTGTTTTTGTGCTTATTCAGCTTCAGCAACTACTCTCAGCCAAGCAACACATGCTCGCTTACAGTAAGTCTAAGCTAAGATGCTATCAGAAAATTAAGCCCTATATGTATTTAAAGTGCAAATATTTCAGAGCTAGTGCAATATTTACTACTTGGCCCAGCTCTGATGATGAGATTGCCAGGTCTAGCTTAATGAGAAAAATGACTCGCACCGTGCCAGAGGGTTGCAAACCAAGCACGACACCCGGATACAGTCAATTACACTTGGTACAATCAAAACTTACAGGGCATCTTGGATTTTTTCCATACAGTCAGGCAGATCATCCCGTCTCACCCAGTAATGAATGTGTTCACCGACTGGCACTGCGATTCTGGCTCAGACCGGAGCTCGGAGTTTAAGAGCCACAGCGGGGGCCAGAACATGATCCACACACACACACACACACACGTAAACAAGGATATTCATGGCAGAGCTCTCTGATCTGATGTGTGCCTGAGCGATGATGAAGCTGCTGTTTAATCATACAGTTTTCCAGCGACAGATGTGCTAACACAGTCACTCCTTAAGATGATTGACTGACTGGAGACAAAAGGAAAATCACCCTAATAAAGATGTCACCCTTAATTTTACACAGCCACGCTTCTTCTCTCTGCAAATGAATACATCTCGTCTGTCAGTGTTTTACTTTAAAAGCGATGAATGGAGTCTGGCTGCTAGGCGACAGTTGTTGTAGTCAAATCTAAAATTGCTCTCAGTCTTTTTACTTTAAATCACCTTTGTGGCATTCATGGGGATACTGTTGCTGCTCTTCCTCGATGTCAAACTATCTGTGGGGCTTTTTGTCATTTCACCCGCTGTTTCGTCCTTGTTCTTGCGGAAACAGTAGACCCCATAGAGGCGGAATTTTTTATCAGGGAAGCCCAGGTGTCGGACGCCTGGCTGGGATCCTCCACAGCGGGAGCGAGGGTTGACTATGGGGTAGCGAATGCTGCCATCCTCCAGCCAGCCAGCTTCACAGCGGTCCAGCAGCTGGAACTTCCAAGCAGCGTACAGCTGACCCACTTTGGCCACCACTGAGCCATCTCGAACGCAGGCCTTCATCGCCTCCGCATAGTTCACCTTCTTAAAGCGTTTGAGGAAATACACCTTGCCTGAGGGGATATAGAGGGAGAGGGAGAAGAGAGCATCTTTGTTGTAAGAACGTGAAAAGGTGCAGGAAAACAGAGCGAGTGCATTGTACAGGAGGGCAAAAGGAACGACGGAGAGAGAAGTGAACGAAAGAGTGAAGCTCCAGAGACACGGCAAGCCCTGGGGGTATAGATATTCTCAGTTTTCCTGGCAACTCTGTCTGATTGTGTTCAGAATATCAAATCATTCCAACAAGCGTCTGGGCAGCTGCTCAAAATCGAAAGGCAATACTCTGTCAGCGGACAGCACTCTAACTCAAAATTACTCTTAAAACGCTTCCATTTTTGCTTTCATCTCACCTCTGGGGAGACTCTGCGCCTGGCAGTATTAAAGAAATTGGTATCCTGATTGGCTGAATTGTTTGAACTGAAGTGAATCAAAAGGCAGCTTCTGCTAAGAAAGGAGCAAAGGATAAAGAACCTCCCTAACCAAGAATAAAGAGGTCGGTGGTTTCTCCAAACAACAACTGCTATCATGAAAATCATGTCTGCAACCTCAGCTCTGCACTTGGCTCAGCTATTGATTTTATGCTTGTTTATGTGACTGCTGGCTATTAGAGAGGCAGAATATTGTCTCATATTTCCCCAGGCGACCCCAGTAAATACCTTCCAGCTGGACTGAGCAACAGTATCGGTCACGACCACGGCTGAAACCTCCTGACCACAACAGACTGTCCGCAATAATTAACACACAGGGGAAGCCATGAGCAATCGTTTAAGGTTCCTGTCATGCTACGTTTTTCTCGATGAGGAAAAGCACTCCTGTTTTCTTTTTTATTTCCACTTCAGACTGTCCCGAAACAGTTTATGATTCAAATGATGAGCACTGCCTTTTATCTTGATAATAAAAAATCTTTCAAGGTGTTAGAATGTATGAGAAGTTCTGAATTCTCTTTTAAACTTCAAAGAGGCACTGCAGGCTCGAGGTTGTGTTTTTCCTAACTGAATTCTTTAAAAGTCCTGTTAACCGACGGCGCACTATGTTCCACTAATAGGGTCAATGTTATAAGGGAGTACTTTGGGACACTTTGGGAAATATGCTTAGTTGCTTTCTTGCTAAGAGTTTGATGATCAATTGCACTCTCCTGTCTTTAGGGTAAATATGAAGCTAGCTAATTTGGCTTAGCATAAAGACTGGAAAAAGGGGAGCAACAACCAGCCTCTTGTCCAAAGGTTAAAAAAATGTGTCTGTTAGAATCTCTGAACATGTTATATCTCATTTGTTTAATCTGTTCAAAAAAACATTGATGGTACTGACAACATCGATGTTCCCAGTTGCCTCTGATCCTACCAGCCTGCACACCACAGGCCGCTGCTATCCACCAAACGGGTCCGTCATTTCTGGAGGGGCCCCTCATGCATTATATTTTGATACGCTGTAGACTGCTGAGCCCTGCACATGCAAAACTGACACTGGGAGGGGTACCCCAAGGATACTCAGTTTGCTTTGCCTTGGGGCCACTTTTGTAAAATGACAGGGGCCCCTGTTAATAAACAAACATTTTAAATAATGTTATTTATCAGATAAAATGAATAAGCATTAAAAGGCCCATAACTTGTTTACTTTCAGATTTTTTGATTTATTAATGTTTGAAAGAGTTTATATAACATTTAACATAGCTGGAACCTCTTCAATCATGCGATCACTGAAATGTTGGAAACATAAACATAATCTACTCCTACCAGCGACAGAATGAAGAGCATATTTAAGCTCTTTCAGTATGAAACACACATTTATGGGATCAGGATTTTCCTTCCGCTCCTCTTCTTCTTCTTCTTCTGATCCTGCTGCTCTCTGCACAGCCTGAAAGGCCGTCACACAAAGATCAGCCTTCTCTCTGTTGGCAACAGCCTAATTTATCCCATCACACAAAACTGGCATATTTGTTTTTCCTTCCTGTGAAAAAACAGTGTGAATCAGTTTATTTTCTTTGTGAATTAGACAATGGTTGGAGGGCCACCCGACACCATATCGGTGGCCAGATCTGGCCTGCTGGCTGCAAGCTGAGTATCACTGGGGTACCCGTTTGAAGCACAGGGCCACTGACCAAGCTGCCATATTTGACGAGTTGGGAGTGAGAATGTGTTGCAGCGCCAAGCACAATCTCATCACAGCTAAATACAGCAGGTCGTACATTAAAATAGAGAAAGTGACAAGAGATGATACAGAATATACAGCAAATTTAGCTAACTTGCGTCATAAGCATTGTTTATAATCCCAAACCGTATAATCAGACTTTCAAGGTGATGTTGACAGTTTCTCTTCATTGTTGTGAATGTTCTCTGTTGGAGAAGAGCCATATAATTCAAATAGTAAATAGCTCTGTGTGTAAAGAAGAGTGACAGCTGCCTCTCCTTTCCACAGTTTACACTGAAAATAAAGGAAATGCCTGTTTCCTCCTGTTGCTAGTCGCAAAGCTAACCAGCTGTTGGCTGTAGCTTCAAATTTAACCAAGCACAAAAGGCCTGAACATTTATTCGTTGGTGATATACGCAAGAGTTGAATTGAAATGCCTCTGTTATCCTGTTACAGTCTTTTAGATATTTGATATGGCAGTAGCATCAGTCTTCTCTTCTATCTCTTGTCAAAAAAGCATTTAACCATGTTTTCAAAATTGACAAACTATTCCTTTAATAATCAATGTTTTAACTTGTATTATTAAGACATTCATTTCTGATGTCTTTCAGTCTTTTTCTCCTCATACATGTGTCCTAAGACCACAGATAACTTTCATGGTGCAAAAACCTAATGCCGCCTCCGACTTTCCAAAGTTTGTTTGAGCTTGTGAACCTGGAGGTGGCGCGTGTGTGACGGAGACACTAGCAGACTCTCTGTGGGAATGTGATGTAAATCAAAGCATTGGTAGATGAAAGGCGATGCTTGGCACCCAGAGGACACCGTGGCCCTAGCAGGGCAGAATCAACACAGCCTGATCTAAATCCAATGGCCTTAGGCCTGCGAGATCACAGGCGCAGATCAGAGACGTACGGCCTAATTTCCCCATGGTCCAATGCTCATGATATATCCTCTTTCTATACAGTACACAACATGCAGCGCTGCCACTGTCTTGTTCTCTTCCAATCATAAGCCACAGATGCTGGATGCTTAGTTGGATGTTTGTATTTGGTTGTATGATCATGTAGGTGGACTACAAAGTGTTTCTGATCTTCAGATACAGACTTGCATATGCACACAGCCATGTGTCTCTCCCTCTGTTTCTCACCATTGAGCTTGGAAGTGAAGCAGAAAGCGTCATAGCGCTCATCCTCCTTGTGCCTGTAGCCATAGTTACGAACGCCAGCGGGGGTGTCCTTGCGGCCGCACTGGTCTCTGGGATGAGAGATAGGATACTGGACTGAGCCATCCTCCAGCCAGCCAGCATTACACCAGTCTAGTCCTTCCAGCCAGGCCTGTGGAGGGAGATAATGTAGGTTAGTGAGTCATCCTGAAGGATTAAATACATTTTGAGAGTCGAGGAAATTTGGTTTATCTCTTCTGACATAACTCCATTACTCTGGACCTTCATGCATATGTCTTTTTAAAACAGGAGGGTGGACCTGCAGTAAAATTTCTGCTTTGGTTTTATGCATATTCTTAATTTGAGCCTTACAGCTGCTCTAAAACAGTTTATGACTGAGGGCTGAAACCAGTTAGTGCATTGTTACAACTAAAAGAGAGGCCTAAAAACGCAATGGAACATGTGACTGAGATAGCTCTAATAAATCCTTGGTAGTGATCTCTGACTTCTACCATTGTTTTTTCTAAAGCTATGTTCACACTGTAACCCTCGAGTTACATTCATTATTTCTGTAGATTCAAAATAATTTTTCGTGTTCTTTAATTTTATTTCATGACCCAATGCTGCCCTGGCATTTGACCTTCGTACCCCCAAAATTTGACAACACCAAAGGCCAGGTGGCCTTGCCCCTAAAATAATAAAATTCCAGGCCTGCTCAGATCTGATTTTGTTGTTGTTGTTGATATTGTTGTCTAGCTGTCCGACCTGTGCAGTGGAAGCCAGCAAATTTGTGAGCAGGTGATAATGAGGATGAAGATGAGGAGAAAGAGAGACAGTTTTTTAATTATGGCTTTTTGTGGAGCATTGGTTTCCATTTCTGTGTGGAGGTGTGTGTGGATGCAGATTCAGAGCCAGGAGTAGTGGGGTTGTGACAAGAATGGCTTCACAGACACAGATTTTATCCAAAATTTCAGGGAATCAAAAGTACATCTGAGGCTGCACCGCAAAAAATCTGATCTGTATCTGATCTGTATCTGGCCCGAATCAGAATTTAAAAGATCAGATTGCACTTGATTTGTGCTGTCACACTGTCATGAAAAAAAACCAAAACAGATCTGAGTTACATGTGAGCAAAAAAAAATCTGGGCCACTTTTGCCTGCAGTCTGAATGTAGCCTTAATCTGTCTTGAACATGACAGACTTTTGCACAGGAAAGACAGAAACTTACCTTATGCAGCTGAGAGTGGGAGGCCAGAATGGCGTCCTGCTCTTTGCAGGCATCTTCTGCCTGGTGGTAGTTGAGCTTATAGCGCCCCTCACGGGGGTAATAGGGAAACACCACTCCTACAGGTGACAGAAACAGGCCTATTGTTGAGAGTGAGGTTGTAAAATGGATGAATTTCACTTTAATCTCATGTGAACTGCTCTGTCTCGCTGGCCAACACTTTATACAAAAGCCAACAGAGCAGTAGAAATGTCAGAGCTTCTCAGCTGCATTTTAAATGCCTGACCTTCAAGGTCAAGGTTCACAAATCCTGTATCGTCCTCCATGTCATTAGTGACTTCACACTCATAGCGTCCGTAGTCCTCCAGTGTGACATTTTGGATGATCACTGAGGCGTCACCTGGTCCTGCCTGCTCCAAAAACACACGGCCTTTGTACGATCCAAACACTCGCTGCTGCCTGAGAGAGATTTGAGAGGGAAGAGAGAGTGAATACATGTGAATAGGTATGGGCAGAGGAAGAGATTAGGTATTGAGGTAAATGGATGAGGGGGAGAGAAATTAGACTGTGAATGTGTGCTAAGAATCTAATAGTATGTGGCATTGAAATAAAATCAATCAATTACCTGTCAGATTGGGAAAACTGAGAAACAGAAAAACTGATTAAAACAATAAATACAAATCGACTGAGTGAAAAATGCAGATGCAGATTTTACCGTCCGAGTGCCACAAAGACATCCTCAAACTGCAGCGCATCAGTCACTTTGGTCCATTTAATCCGAATACGAGCAGGATCGGTGTTCTCTGGCTCATGGTGGAATCTGCAGGGCAGAGTGATGGAGCCACCGCGGTGTGTCACCACTTTGCCAGGAGCTGTCTGCACTATCACCGCTCCGGTGTCATCCTCTGTTGTAGGAAAGAGGAAAATGAAGGCCGGCTAATCTGGGAAATGATCTGACATGACATGATTTATCCCATGATGTGATCTGGTTTTGCTTTCTCGCTGCTTTTTCCATTTTCTTCATCTTCACTCAAAATGCTATCTTAAGTTTGTGAAACTTAATATTACTATTCAAAACAACTCATGTACTCTATCTATGTTATTTAATGTGAATGTGTATTCTTATTTCATTTTTACCATATATATTCACTATATACTTCAGTATAAGTCAATGTATGTCTCAAAGCAATATCCAAAGCTTAGTCATATGTTCTTTATGTATATCACTTATATTTCAAACTTATATTTTAAAATATAGCGAGTTGTCTAGACAGCTGGTGAATTCAACCCCAAAATATATCTAAATATTAATGTTAAGTTTGACAAACTCAAGATAACGCTTGAGTGAACTTCACCTAAGTTGACACAACGAATTAGCCTTAAGTTGAGTAAACTCAAAAAGGCTTTGCAGCTGGTTGCTTTACTTTTTTAACTTTTCTTAATTCTATATGAAAATCAACATTTAGAATTGCCCACCTTAAATTAAGGTTAAATAATAACCAACGTGGTGGATACAAGCAAATGCTTGAGGAATTCTCCATTGCCATACAAAGTCTATTCCTTTCTGTTGAGGTATGTAATGTTGTTTGCGATCACTCTTGACACTGCCAATACTTATTTTTATTCTAATCGAAAAATTTAATCTGATTCTCCTCATGAGGGACAGCACAGTGAGTCACCCACAAAATTGAATCAGCTTCAGCTAATATAGAGTGTGCTGTTTACCTCAGCCGCCACATTAGTGCCTCAACATGCAGCATATCAATAGCGAATGGGATTTTTTTTTTTTTTTTTTGGTCAAAGAGCCCAGTGTGCAGCTCACTCTGTCTCTGCCTGGGCCTGTCATCAGATTACCCACTCCAAATTTTAACCTCAACTTCAACCGAGAGCAATTCACCAAAATGACCCAAGACTAATGGTAACCACAGGCTTCTTCTTCCAAATGGGCAACAACAGGACCTCGTTTGCATTTTTGGCAGACATTCACTCAGACACTGTTTGTGAGTGTGTCAAAGACTACACACACGACAAGTGTGGCGTAAACATTTAAAACATTTAATGAGTGGCAGCAAGAGGTTTTCTGCTATGTTGTGACCAGATAAAGGCACCTACAATTATGCACGCCAGACAACAATTAGTCCTGTCACTGCTTATTGCACTCTGCAGAGTTGTTTATCACCAGTAGCCATGAAAGCATCAAGTGGTATTTAATCAGAACTTTAAGCACACTAGTTCCCAACACTGTCAGCAACGCTACAACAGACAGATGTTGACGCAAACAACTCCACGTTACCATTTCATTAAGGAGACAGACAGCCTTGGCAGCAGGGCTGAAGTTAACAACTACTGCTGGTGTTTGCAGATCTGTGGGGATGTTTCACTGCGCTAGTACTGGTTATTCAGAGAGCCTGTGTGAGGGGAGCTGTGATAGTGTGCACCACATCTATGTGTCACTACGCTACACAGGGAGCGTACACTGTCATGATGCAACTGGCAGCTTAGAAACAGCAGGTAGCTGTTAATTAGAGCAGATAAATTCTGATAAAACCACAGTAGACTACCTGCGAAGCACCAGACAGACAGCAGTGGAAAAAAACAACAACTGTGGACCAGTTGGAAAATAACGTCAAGCTTCTTAAAGACCCGGATATTTTTCTCAGAGATTTCTGGAAAGTAAAAAACAAAACAAAATTGTGTATGTGTTTTGGGTCATCTCCTTCTTGTGAACGCAATATCTCAAAAATGTCTTGAGGGAATTTCTTCAAACTTGACACAAATGACCACATGGACTCAAGGATGAACTGATAAAATTTTGATGGTCAAAGGTCAAGGTCATTGTGACCTCATGTCTGTCCCATTCTTCTAAACATGATATTTCAAGAACGCCTTGAGGGGAATGTCTTCAAAATTGGCACAAATGTCCACTTGGACTTAAGGATCAAATGATTAGATGAGATCAGGAGCTGTCTGAAGTATCACCGTCCTGGTGTCGTCCTCAAGAGGAGAAAGAAGGCTGGTTTATCAAAATACTGCATCTGGGGAATGATAATTATTTAACATTTCAATTTGCTGGTTTGCTTTCTCACTGCTTTTTCTATTTTCCTTCTCATTTCCAAATTAGTTTGGATTGATTTTTTGGATTTGAAGTTCTTATTTTTGCCATTTGTATTTTTTGAAGGGAATGTCTTCAAAATTGAAATAAATGTCCATTTGGGCTCAAGGCTGAAATTATTAGATTTTGGTGGTCAAAGGTCACTGTAACATCATGTCTATGTCGCTCTAGTAAACGCGTTATCTCATGAACGCTTGAAGGCGATTTCTTCGAATTTGGTACCAATATCCACTTGAACTCTAGGAACAACTGCTTAGATTTTTGTGGTCAAAGTTAGCTGTGACCTCACTCACCATTAAAATGTAATTATCATAATTAATGCATTAATTAAAAGAAAGAAATATGTTCAGAAGGTGCACAACCATGAGCTGATGCTATCTGGGGGACTGAAAATTTTGGGAGCCCTCTAAAACTTAATACTTGCAATCCACTACATTTCTACGGAGCCCCTAAAGTGTCATGGAGAAAAAAAAAACTATCTCGTGCGCACGTTTTAGTATCTCGTGCGCACGTTTTAGTATCTCGTGCGCACGAGATATTAAAACGTGCGCACGAGATAGTATTTTTTTTCTCCATGACACTTTAGGGGCTCCGTACATTTCAAAGGGAAATACATCTATATTTTTTACTCTACTTCATCTTTATTAACCGATGGTTGTAGTTACTTTGCTTAATCTGCAAAGTATCTGTAAGACTGTCTAAAGATTTACATATAAAGACCTTGTCAAATAAAATGTGTAGTTATCGGAGGTTCAGTCTTTTGAGACCATCTGTCTAATACAAGAAGAAATGTCTCTCTGTTAAACCTCCACATTGCAGATAATGTGGGTGCAGGTCTAATGTTGTTGATTAGTTTGATCCCTGAAGACGTGGAACACTCTTTTTTCTTAAAACTTTAGAAATTTATCAAAATCCTCGAGTGAATACTTGGTATCGTGCTAGAAGGGATATTAACAACTTTGATAATGCATTAATATTCTAGAGTTACAACAGCGTTGGCTCCAGGTAACACCGTTTGAAATGCTATGCATGTTTTAGTGTATATTCCCGAATTAAGTTTCCTCCATTGCTACGTTCATGTGAATTTAGATTTTCTAAAGGTCTGAAGGTCTGAGCATTTTCTCATTGGTTTTCTCTCTTTGGATCTTTGAGTCCTTGGTAAGATAACTAGAGCAATTTTCCTGGTTTCAAAGGGTGTCATCAAACTCTAAAGTGACCTCTGCACACAGTGTTTCTGACATATTTTTACATTAGTACATGCTGTAGCAGTTATGCACATCAGCGCAGAATGAAGAGCTCCTGATTTTGTTGCTGTGAGCCGTAAGGGGAAAAAAATTGTCCTTACCGAGTACATGCACCACCTTTCTCCTTCCCTTCTCTATATCAGCAGGCAAGGAAGTCACTGAGAGGGCAGAAGTCAGGATGAAAACCATAAAGGCCAGAGGCTGCGGCTGCTTTGACCACTGCAGGAGGAGACAGAACAGACAAATCTGATGGTCACAGGTTTTGAAGAAATGGAAAAACACATAGTAGCATTCAAGGGGAGCAATCAGGACCTGAAAATACAAAGGTGAAGAGTACCAAAGATACCTAGGACAACAGCTTGACATTTTCACTTCCCTGGTATTCACCCCAAGGAGAAACAAAAAGTAACTTAAAGGTGCAGTAAGCGATTCTGGAGAAGGATAGTTGATAGCTGAGTCTCATTCCCAGGCAGCCAAATAACAACGATTTGGGTCGGTGGCTCAGACTCAAAGCATCAGTATTTTATAACTCAGATTTTCTAAAGTCTGAAAAAAGATTTGAAGCACAGAAATCTTGCCCAATGATGTAAAAAAAAATAAAATAAATAAAAATAAAAAACTGTCTACCCCAGCTTTAATGGAACACTCTTAGCCCTTCAGGAGGAACCCTTTTGGAACCATTATTTCCGAGGTTCTACCCAGAACCATTTACCTGAAAGAAATCCATTTTTGGGAAGAAAGGGTTCATCAAGGTTTTATTTGTAAGATTGAGGGTTTCATTAAGAACCTCTGAAAAACCCTTTGTGTAAGAAATGATTGTTCAAATCATTCAAGAACTTTTTCATCAAGGGTTTGTCAAGGGTTCTTTGTACCATAATATTCTCTGTAGAACCCTGTGGGTGGGTTCTGGATACAAACCCAAGAGAGGTTTACACCATAAAGAGCTCTGAGTAGAACTTCTCACAGGGGGTTTGGGTGAAACCTTTCACAGATGATCCGAGGTATAACCCTTTATGTAGGGTTCTAGGTAGAACTCTCTGAAAGGAAAAATAAGCAACAGACAGTATAACCACACATAATATATCCTAAACAACTTGAGCAAAATCCACAACTGTCTCTTTCAGTCATGCTGAAATCCCACCAGAAAACTTTTGGTGTTTGAGTTTGCTCAGTGAGCGAGACAAAACTTAGCAGATGATTGATTACTTCAGCTTTCTCAAAACAAGAAAATAAGGTTAGTGACTCAACTGTTTGGTTTGAGAGTCCCGCTTTCAAGCAGCAGCCAGCTACACACACCACTTTTAAAGTGCCAGCTGTGCAGCTCACAGTCACAGTATGAAAGGAGGAGATAGTCCTCACAGGATAGTCAGGACATAAAGCTTGTTTAGCACTTTTTTTATCTTTACCGCCAGGTGCCACTTGAAGGAAAAGGAAACTTGTGAGGGAAACAGGCTTGGTTCAGCAGAGGCCGGTTTGTAAACAAAGGAAGATAGGAAGAAAAACTCATCACAGTTACTGAAGAAAATTGTTGTGCTTATCTACATATAATACTTGAAATTTAAAAAAAAAAAAACTAAAAAAAAAAAACAGAATTTAAGGCTCTCATCAGAGTAGCAGAGTAGGCAGTGACCAGTCACCTTGCTAGAAGTTACTGCTGCAGGTCAAGTGCTCATTACCTTTACAAGCTCTCCGTTATGGATGAGTGGTTGCTCAGAGCACTACAGTTGCAGACTTGTGTGCATTTTGACCCAGCATCCCCGGTGTTGCTGCATAATTTCTTCAACTCTGGTGGTCTGCGTCCCCATCGGACATAATTCTTTTTCGGAGTCTGTAGTGGGCTTTAAAGCTAGCGTAAAGATATTAGTATCATATGAAACTAGAAGAACTAAGGAATCCAGTGGTACCCATGGAACCATGTTATGCTAGTTTGTTGGAAAGGGAGATAAACAACGCTCCAAAATTTGGCTAAATTGGGTTGTGTGGGTACCCAAGAGTCTCCCCTTTACAGATGTGCCCACTTTAAGATAATCCCATGCAGTTCTGAGCAAAAACTGTCTAGTACAAATGTGTTATTTTCTGTTCTGTTTGAATTTTGCTGCATACTGGCAGAGCTGGACTGGTAATCTGGCATATTGGGCAGGTTCACATCTTTGAGGGCCAGTTGTTGGCAATATGTCTTTTTTTCTAATGTCTGGCTCATAAAACAGGGCCTGCAGCCCACTGAATCATTTTCTATAGTGTCACTAGGCTGATCCAATCATATCTCTTTTACTGCAGCAACAGGTAGGAGACGCGGCTGCTGTGTGACAGGGAAGCTGAGGAACAGAGTGAGACAGGAGGAGGGCGTAGTTGAAGCAGTAAGCAGGGAGAAGTAGTGTGTCCTAGGTCTATATGGTATCATAGTATTGTTTAAATTTTTAGGCTAAGCATTGCCTTGATAAGGATGTGCAAAAAGGCAGAAATGTTTTAATAGGTCACCTCTGCTGTGCAAAAATGTACACCTACTTAAGCAGTAGTCTACAACAGGGAAATATAGATTTTTATACACAAAGCCAAAGGGCTGCACACACGCCTAAAGGAACTGAATAACAATACAAAACAACGCATTAGGAGAGAAAAAAGAGAAGAGACAGAAAGAGGAAAAATAATATGCAAAAAATACTTTTCACTTCCAACAAAGTTGACCTATGTTTATTTTCAGGCATGTATTAAGTATCATGATATACAGAATGTACAGTAATACTCTCTGTGGGGTAACACAGACCTACAGTTCTCTGTAGACCTTTTCCCACCTATAGTAATGTTGTGTTCAAACTTGGTGTTGCTGTCCATTGAGCACGCAGATTCACGTGTGCATGTGTATGCAGATGGGGTCAACTCTTCAAACTCCCCAAACAAACAAGCACACCCCTGATTTATGTATAACAAAAAGATGATCCATTAACTGTGTAAACGCCTCCTACCATAGTCATCATCATTATTTAGATGATTGAATTCTGGATGAGCTGAATAGTTGGCAGGGTAGACAGTTGCAACAGAGAATGGTTGCAAAAAGTCTTATTCCTCCAATCAGAAACATGCTAGAGTGATGATACTCAACATCTGCGGATGCATTTATTTTAAATTTTTAAAGTAAGAGAGTATTTTTTGTGAGCTGTATTTTTTCATACTGTCCTAATATTTTTTTTATTAATTAATCAAAATTTACTTAGTTTGAGTCCTTATTTCATTGATTTCTATATGATACAGCATTATATCTGGGTCAGTGTGTCTAGCTGACCACAGAACAGTGTTTTTCAACATAAACAAGTAACTGTGGGGTACATAAAGGATTGCTTACCCAAGTACAAATATACATGTTTAACAAAAATTTGCTGCATTGCAAATTGTTTCATTCAACTCCAGATGCACCAAATGTTTTTTATCTATCCGAATCTAGATAAATATTTATTATATTATGTTAGTTTATAAGGGATCCATAGATGTCTTCAAGTTACTTTTTTGGTCCTCCATCCAATAGTCTAAAAACCTTAAACTATTGAATTTAAGATGATATAAAATGAATAAAAGCAGCATTTGTGAAGCAGGATATTGACATGGGAAAACTTGTAAAATATGATGTCTTTAAGTGTTTGTTCAGGTCTAAATGTTCTATAGTTTTTAAACTTGTGTTTTCTTGCATTGGACAAACAGTTAGATCACTTTGTCTTAAGAGAGAAGCAAAAATAAGAAAACAATGACAAATCTAAGAAATCGATGGGCACTAACAAAATAACAACAAATCATGGATACGAACAAAAAATAAGAGGAGGTTTGTTCAGAAATAGCTCCCTGCATGAGGCCCAGTGTTTATTACAGATTTATGACCAGAAAAACTTGACACCCTGCTGGGTTACATACTCAAAAAATCTTCAGCTTCCCAGTTTTCAGATAATATATACCATACTGTTGACGTGCTACTGCATCTCCCCCTAAAGACCCCTGTCCCTCCCTAAAAAAAGACAAAAATAGGTTTATGTTAGGGAGGGGGGAGACATCGCAAAATAAAAACTGTCAACATATGTGCAGATACATACTGTAGGCTGGTGTTTTACTTCACTGTGGAGGACATAATATAATCGTAACACAAAACAGGAGTCAAGTATGTATGCTGCAGCTGTGTGCACTGCTAGAGGTCTGCATTGTCAGTGTCACCTGTGAATAATCTCTTCCTACGCAGCAACACTGCTGCAGTACATAAGATCACAACAGGCCCCAGTGAAGCAGAGTCAGTAAACCAGCCTCTTTACATGCACATTGCACACTATAAACAGCCCTGCTGCAATCATTTTTTTCAAGGTTATTCCAACGTACATCCCTGCAGTCCTCATGCAGCACAGAGAACTGCAGGGCACAGCCGTACTAATGGAGCACAGAAGTGAACTTACCATGGCTATCACAACAGGATTAATGCCTGGATGAAGCAGATGTGCCGCTGTGCGCCGTTTAACTCCTCAGCCCAGGCTAAATGTTGTTCTGCAGCAGCTCTCGTCTCTGTGCCTCCCTCCCTCCCCTTTCTCTCTGTGTTTCCAGTCCCATCGCTGATCTCTCGCACTGCAGGGGGAACCACCGGTGTTTGTGGGTCCCGCAGTCCTCTGATGACGCAGCACACCACATTTGATTGTGCGGACTACTGTGTGAAGAAGGAGTCAATCACAGAAATGATTTCACACTGATGTCATGTTTGTGAATGTGCATCATTGGAGCACATTAGACTGTCACTTATCGGTTTGAGTGTCACTCAGTTTGTTGCAGTTAATGCAGTGAAATCTTATTAACGTTCGGGCAGAACATTGTTGTTATTAAAGACCAATCAGATGAATGGCAGCTGTGAGTGTTGAGACTGTGACTGCAGATTAAGACTGATCGATGTTATCAAGACAAATCAAATTCATCCAAACAACTTAATGGCTGCGGAGGAGTGAGGTCAGAAAGAATAGACTTTCAGCTGCAATTCATCTTGGTATATTGTGACACATTATAATAATTGTATGGTAATCAACATTAATCAACAATAACAGTGGTGGAAAAACATTTACTTAATTAAATGTGTTTGAAAAAACTTTAGTTACTAGTTTTTAAAAAATATATAACAATTGTACACACACTCACAGGAGACATTTTTCCAGATTATGAGTGCATTTACTTTTGATACTCTGAGCAGAAGTTCATAATAATACAATATGTACTTTTATTTAAAGGGACAGTTCACCCCAAAATCAAAAATACATGTTTTTCCTCTTACCTATAGCGCTCTTTATCCATCTAGATTGTTTCAGTGTGAACTGTCAGGTTTTGGAGATATCGGCCATACAAATGTCTGCCTTCACTCAATGGAACAGGATGGCACTCAGCTTGTGGTCCTCCTCTACGGAGCTGTACTGTTAACACCACTGAGCTAGCTACAGTTGGCGTTCTAGTTTGGTAGCTTTGAGCACCACAAGCTGAGTGCTGTCTACCTCCATTATATTGGAGAACAATAAAGAACATACCCCCGATATCCCCAAAACTCTGCAGCTCACACCAAAACAGTCACAGGGTGAGCAGTCCCTTTAAGTACTCACTATGATTCCACTGCAGGACTTTTTCTTGCAACAGTGTAAGTCAATATTACAGCTTTGTTACTTTTACTTAAGTAAATGATCTGAATACCTTCTCCACCACTGAATAATACAGTTAATACAGTAACTGCCAGGTACATGATTATGCACAAATTAAAAATGATATCAACTCATGGGCATCCATTTATTAGGAGGTAACTGATATATTGAATTTATACTCATTGAATACAAATTTGACGGAACAATATGAGCCCAACTGGTTAACTGATGTTATCAGCCTGATATTGGCCTATCATGGCTATATCAGTCTGTACTGGTATCTGCAAATATGTTGTCCAATATGAAAACTTTTAACAGAACATAACGCAGATTGTATTTATTTGTTAATACATAAACATGTTTGCTCTCTGTGTTTAATTTTAATTATTAAAAATAAAATGCCAGTGAAAGATTACAGATTCAGTCCCCTGATATAATTTTGGACAATAAAGCTTATTGTTAAACCGTAAAATGCGCTGCCTTCATATCTCTGTCACATGTATTAACCAGTTTTATTCTCTATAAAGAATGTCAGCCAATATATCAGGATCTGGATTTTTTTTTTACTCCCTAATCTCAGCACCGGCCCCAAAAATCCAGTATAGTCGGGCCCTGTTGTGACAATACTACAACAATGATACCAGAGGAGACAAAATTTTGATTACAGTGCAAAAGACCAGGATATTCTGTGGGTTCATTGACTTCTTTGGTCCAGCAATTCTGAGTTTGTGCTGAAATTGATCCCAGATCCTCTTTCACTTTGTTATGAGCAGTTATCATATAAAGCTTCTAATATGTCAGCAATGTGAAATTAAGATTGTGCAGCACTACACTGAATATTGGGGGTATAAATGTTGCCAAAAGGAGCTGCAGCTGCTGTTTACAAGCTTCTGTAGCCCCACATGAGTTTTGCTCTTCAAACAGTCACTAGTGGAATAAGGTGTTAAGAGCAGCATCACTGACAAATCTGACAGTGAAGTCTCTCTCAAGCACCATATGGGCATCTGGCGCAGACTCCACAAGAGCCCTCCATGAGAGTGATGGTAAAATAAGAGAGGCCCTTGAGATCATAGCGACCAACAATGAGAGGAGACAGGACACTCAGCATGAGGCAGCTGCACTTTGTGTTCAACTTAAAAAAAAAAAGAGAAACTGCTCTGATAGCTACATTATAACATACTGTGCCGCTGAGATTCAAGTTGACTTGCAGTGTCTTACAGAACAAGGAGGTGGACCTGTCAACTGCTGCGCATGCAGCTGCATGAGATTCTGCGGTCCTCCGTGGCTTCACTGTGAGAGGAGTTTACCAGAGTTGGAGACATGCGGCCAGGCTCTCCCTGGGGCCTCGCAGACCTATCAGCATGAGACGCAGCACAAGAGGAAAAATACTGTAGAAGTAAAAGAAGAAGAGATATTCAGGATCAACAATGTTAACACTGACAGCTTGCTTTCAAGCTAGGGCCAACAGCTGGGTGCTTTGCCAGTTGATGTGGTGTGTTAGTTAACATCACCCTTAATGGTGCATTGGGTACTCTAAACTGAGCAAAAATATGCTGCACACCAAATTTAGACAAGGCCTTTACAGAAGAGTTGCTCCAGTTTAGGGACCTCGGAGCAGAGAAAGATTATCCTCCTACATACTGTATCTATTACAAAGTTAAGAAATACACCCCAGGCAACTTTCTTCCAATATCATTGTAGCACTGAGGATTTTTCTAAGATAACCTGCTATCTGGGAGAGAGGTCATTTTCTCAAATGAAATGCATAAGAATCTGCAGTGATTCAGTGGGCTAGGTTCACAGGATTTAAAAGGCCAGCTTGCCAAACGATATCAAGAAGAAAGTATTTTCAAAAGGTAGGGACCAACTCTTTAGTGTCTCCATCATAGATGCATTTTAGAGTTCAGTTTTTCTTTGGAGATGCCTGTACTCTAAAAAATAATACCCTGGCTCAACTTAAAAAAATTAAGGAAACAATTTGCATGGATCTTTTTAATAATTCGAACTCAGCTATGATTTGAGTAAATCCCACTTGACTTTTAAAGTTAGACCAACTCAATTAGTAAAGTACAACCAACTTGATTTGCTTTGTCCTCTACTAGCTTAATTAAGTTTGATCAACTAGTAAGTAAGTTTTCAAATTACTTCATTTCAGTTATGCCAACTTATTTATTTTACATTCAGTCTACTCAGAAAAGTCCATGCAAATTGTTACCTTAATTTATTTGAGTACTAGTAACTTATTTCATTTCAGTCAGAATAAATTACACATAACAATTCAAACTTTTTGATCAAACTGTTTATTTTAAAACCAATGATCAACTTCTGCACAACAATTTTTATACCATCATCTGTGCCCAAAAAAAAAATATAAATAATTTTTTTTAGTACAGCAGTTTATTTTTAAGAGACATTACCTCTGGACACGCTTTCAGCTCAAAGAATATCTTTTGAAGCACCTGAAAGTCTTTTTCAGTTCTTCTGAGTAGCTGAGATTGTGTGTATCAGCCCCATTAGCGAGGACTGCACAGGCTGTAGGTACGTCCAGGTCTTAGAAGACTTCCATTTCGTCAATCATGATTCTTGTGCTGGTTGGACTGGACATCAGGCACCTCTTCATCACTTCATTGATAATGCCACCATCCTGGTGTGAGAAGGTCAGACTCAATGTTAGCACTTAAATCATCAAATTTAAAAACAAGAGGAAAACAAACTATACTGCATCTGAACCTCTAAAATGTTACAAGATGCAAAATTATGACAATAGCACATACCTAATAGGAATATTAGCATATGTAGCCCACACGCTCAATTCCAATATGGTTTCAGAAGTATATG
>JAJHUR010122417.1:934-16863 GCA_027495735.1 Lutjanus campechanus | reverse complement strand
CCTCTCTCTGTCTATCTGCTCCCCTTGTCTTTCAGACCAGTGGGCCTCTTACGCAACCTCTCTCAGGAGATGGTGTGTGTGTGTGTGTTTGAGAAATTATACTTGAGGACTGATTACCCAGCAGGACTGTGGTACATTCAGATGGTGCCCCTGTGGCCTGTAGTGATGGACTAGCCAATCTCCTTCCCTGGTTATCCCTGTGTCTGCGATAAGGCGCATCAGTTGTTGTTGCTAGACTTGAAAATGCCACTCTGAGAAGTGATGGATTTTGGGGGATCTGTAGGAAGCTGGATGATATTGTGTGGCCAAGCCAGAGAAGGAGCACAAATGTCATAAGTCAATAGTCTTCAATGTGAATTGCCTCCATCTAGACAGGAGATTATTGACTGAGGGAGTATGCCATTTAGTGCGTGGGACTGGATGATTGTGAGGTAAAACGGTCAATAAATCTATTAATTATAGTTTATGGATGCTTGACTTTTTTTCTCATGCAATTTGTTCACAACACTTACTTGCATCACATTAACTCATATTTTTTATAACATATAGGAATAGAAATAGTAAATGTTATGCTGTATATACAGGCTACCTACAGAGACTTATTGATTCCAGGCAGACACATTTATCATTGGTATTCATGCCTAAGATATTGATGAAGTTTTCCCTCCACAGCAGAGGTAATTTGCATTTAAAATCTCATTTCTATGAAGGTCAGGATAATTTATTTTTAGAGGGATAGACACTCTTTACGTATTTGTTTAATGGAATATGAATCACTTCACACCTGAGAAATGAATAGATGCAGCGGTGACATTTCCAAGATCTGTTTTTGTGGTAATAGCATAATTTGGGATTGATAAATGGCCTGGACTTTTAATGGAGTAGAAATAAGCTCAAAAACAACTTGAGCATCATTAACTATTTTCACTGTTTAATTGTCACATATGGTTTTCCAAATGATTAATGATTAACTGTCACTCAGTTGTTTGGTTAGGCAGTCGCCACTATGGAAAAACATTGGGTCTCGCACATTCATTGTGTTTTATACAAGATAATGGTGTATTTGGATAAGGGTATTAAATTGTTAGTTTAATGGTCAGGAATGAGCTATCTTAAGTACCCAGAGACACATTTTACACACCCATCTTGTTAGGAATTCCATGTAAAAATAGATTAGGCCTATAAAGAACATCCTCACTGCTAAAAGTAACAGTTAATAAACAGCATAATTGGACCACAATCTAAATCAATAATTATTTTTTCTTGCTTTAATTTGTGCAATTAATAATATTAATTAGCTCCAAGACATGCAGCCCATTAAGCCGCATCTCCCACTTCTCAATTTTATTACGTCGGTTTAGGGTGTTTGACGAGTCGCAACTCACTCTTCTTTCAAGAAAAATGAAATGCGGCTATCTCAAATAAAAACAAGTTATGACTTCAAATATATTTTCTCCCTCCAAATGAGTCAGTCACAGATAACAGAGGATTACTCCCTGCCCATAAATAATATAAAGCACCAGTGTGTCGTGATGCTGATGAACTCCACCGCAGTTTGACCTCTTCTGGTCACCCTGTGATATGATTTGGTTTGACCAAACAAAACATATAAGAGTAAATGCAGGAAATATGTTGTTAGGAGAATATTTACAGAAATGAAACGCGTATAAAGTAATTTCAGACAGACACATCTGATAGTACCTTCTGTTTCATCAGAAAAAAATAAAGTTTTATATCACTGTCCTGGCCAAGCAACAGCAATATAAAATGTGTTCATCAGGAAAAGAAAAAGAGAGCTGGGGAGCGGATATTAGACATATGGGCTAGAGGAAATAAAACAATAACACTGTCACTTTTACAGGGAGGTGGCCTGGACTTCATCAAAAGAAGATGAAGCGATGAAGGGAACAAGTCTTCATTGTGCGGCATTGAGAGTAAATCAAAGATCCGCCACAGTGAATGATCTTGTCTGAGCGCCTGATGAAATTAATTTATACAGTTTAATCAGTCCACGTTCTGCACTTCTGTCTGAATATAGATTTTAAAAGTTCTCTGTTTCTCCATAAAAAGAGATGAATAATGTGGACTTTGCAGTGTCTCTTTCTTTCACCTTTATAATTTACTGAATTTTCTGCAAAAAGAGCAATAACGATGCGTATAACAATATAATACAATACAAAGGTAGATGCGGTTATATAGTTGTCTTTTTTTTTTCCTTTTCCTTCATAGAAATATGATGCACACATATAATGTATTCTACTGCATTAGAGCCAGACAATTACATTTCATAAAACAGAATAATCTGTAGGCCAATGAAATTAAATGGGATTGTAGCGGATTATGCAGGAAATAAAGAAGGGAGTAAAATGCATTATGTGCAGATTACAGTAAACCCCATAATCTGTTTGTCCTAAATGGGCTTTGTTCATTGGAAGCCACAATCCATCTGTCCCTCTGGGACATTGTTTCAGCGATGCCATCTCCAGCTGTTAGTGTTCAGGCAAATCTAACATGTATTTTCAAAGCACCAGCTTGATACATATACGGCGTAAAACTCACTATGCTGTGGTCAACCCGGTGCACACAAAAGGCTCAAAGCCATTTAGCATGTGGCTTAGTCAGAACACAATTGCTGCCAGTCCATTGTTCAAAACATGTAGACCTGCAGCTGAGAGAAAAAAAAGCGTGTCTTGATTTGTGTTGTAGGTTTAACAGATGTGTTTTCCTCTCCCCCTAAAGCCCATAAATCAGGAGATGTGACACTTAGATCATGATAACGGTGCTTTAAGTCATGACCTGCACATAAAACATGGGGAAATATGTTGTTCGTTTGATGCATCCCAACTCACTGCCAATACCAAACTTGTTTATGGTTTATGGTTTGTTTATGGAATTGGTGTTTTAGTGCCACTGTTAATTAGTTGAGTTGCAGAGTAGTCATTATCTGTATCTATTCATGGAACAAAGTGATCTGTCTCTGTGTTCAGACAGAAGACTGAGAGTGGGCGTGGTTTATGCCAGAAGACAGATTCAACTGTCTTTTCTAACATAATGCAATGCAATTTTTGTGCCCTCAAAGCATCAAGTTGATTTAATATTGGCATATAATCTGTTATTATTTCATGTACATGTTAAATTTTTTCTTGCTGCTCTGAAACAAAATACAATAAAAAGTTGATCGCAAAAAAAACTATTGGCATATAATCGTTGACATATATTTCCACATCCTCATACCGTACTTTTCAACTCTTTCATTTTTATTTTTTGACTAATCTAGGTTTTATGAACTGCTTTATAAATCAAAAGATTCTGTTTAGCAATGGAAATAAGAAGTCTTTACAGCAAAGACATAAAATGTGTCCTTCAGTTAAAAGCACCAATCCTAAATTGCAATGATGCTGCATTCCTGTTTCTTGATGTGTTAATCTTACTGCAGTTCTCGGTATAAGAATATTATACCTATAATTAATTTATTTTTTAATATTATAATATGATAATTCTGTACTTAAAAATGTACATAGATAAAAGTATAAAAGTAGCACTTAACTATGCTGCATTACATTTAATAAATCTTTTTTTTCTGAATAATAACAAGCAACTTTTTGTAGAAGAAATATGTTTCCATTGCACTGTTTGTATTTTCCGAATGACAAATTCGGATTTGTGTGCATCTCTATCAATTAGTGTTGCTTTTAAAATGAATTACACTAAAAAGAATAATGATGAACTCTTTACTGTTAGAAGGCTCATAAACAAACATGCAAGAATCAACTATTGATTATTTCTGAAATCTCCACAGACGTTCCCTGCTATTTTCATCGATTAATTTATGCACAAATCTGAATGTAAATGAGCCAGTGCCATGATGCAGACTTAACATATTGTAACCTCTATGCTCGCCTTACTAATTAACTTAATTTTTCCCTCAGCCATATTTAGCTATCTGTTCTCATTCTCTCTCACATCAGCCCCCTCAGTTTCTTCTTTCTTCATGCACAAAAGATCGCTGTGAGCAAAGAATTGGCAGCATGGAGCCACCCAAGTGGAATGCTGGTTGATGAGAGAATAAAGAAGTTTTAACACAGAAGACTTTGTATACCTGCACAAGGCTGAATCTGTCCTTTTCTACAAAGCTGGAGCAAACGTGATATTTATTCAGTCTAGGCTAAGGGAAATCTGGGCAAACATGTAGAGCAAATTCCACAGTAAACTCTTCTTTATTTTACATAAAAAATATTTAAGCACACTGTGTAAAACAGCCTTTGTTTCCTTTATCATGGCTCAGATCAACCTTAAGTCATATAACAGTGTCATGGTAGTCTGGCATCAAAGGGATATTTCATGTTTATTTCTCACACGGAGGTATGAGTTACTCACTGGTAGTGATTAGATGGCAGTGATTAGCATTATTAGCTCATTGCACAGATCCTGTGGGTTCCAGTAAGCTACCGGCTCATCAGAGAAATGAGAAATTAACTCAGTCATATGGCATAAAATGTTTTCACCTCCATCCTGGTGCAGCTTCTCCCTGACATGTTGGATGTGATCATCTCACTCTGGTTATTAATAGCTCAGTGTGAGCTGACTGGTGAAGGGTGGTATATGTCCTAAATATGACCACCGGCTTTCACATCTTTCACAAAATCTTTTACAGCGTAAGCATGTGCTTATAATTGCTATTATTTGCTGATGTATATGTCTTTCATATTCTATTATATGGAGCTGCCAGGGTCAATGTACTGAAGCATGTGTTGAAAACACTGTACAGTAAATGCCCTTCAGCTTTACACACCATCAGTAATAGCTACTATTCATATTGCAACTTTCCAACCAGACGTTTTTGTAGTAGGATTTTTTTTAATTCATTGGCAGTTCTGAATGTGATCATCTATTAGGGAACCTTGTGGTTGCGCAGCAGACAGACATCACCACAGTGGTGTAAAAGTGAAGAGGAAGAGCTTTGCTCTGAGGCATTGGCACTTAAAATGACTCCTATTAAACGAAGAGAAATATGACTCAGTGTAGTCATACTGTGTGCGAGACCTTCACACTTCTTTCACACCAGTCGTGTGTAATGTGTGAACATGACTCCAATTACACATAAAAGTACATTGTTGAGTCTTTGCTTAGTAAGTGGAGGCAAATTGCACAAGAGCTGGATTAGTTAGTCAATAGTTAGTGATCAACCTTTTAGGCGATATAAATAAAAAAGCTTCAGACAAAATCATACCTGTGCAAATGCTGTTTAAATAATTTCTTCCTCACATTTCATTTTTGGTCATTTCATACATAAAGTATGGACAACAAATTAATTTCTCCAAATTTCCACTAAATCACTACAGGATTTTTTTTTTTTAAACTTTACTCCCATGATATTGTGTTTTGCTGCATGGTAACCCAACACATTCTCATGCCAACCTGTCACATACCAATGATCTGTCAATGGCTCTTGGTGTCACATAAAAGGTACCCTAAAGCTGCTGTATCTCACATGGCCAGAAAGCCTTTTAACATGAGTTTAATGCTGTCAAATGGTTGCAGTTGGGTTAGGTTTAGGGACAAAAATGACATGGTGTATCTTTAGGATAAGACCATGTTTGTGGTTACAATAACTACATTATATTATGTACATCACATGATGTCAAGTGACCCGTAACACAAAAGTAACACATTTAAGCCACGTTTCACTTAAGTGACTCGTAACACAAAAGTCTCATGAAAAAAGTCAAGTGATGCACTTAATGTTATGCACCTGTGTGTTTCTCCCTCTTTATACTGTGTCAACAGCCTGGGGCGTCATGGAGGGCTTTGCCTTAAAGTTGCCCAGTTTGTTGCTTTCAGCTGGAACGGGCACCTTCTGCGTCTGTGTGGGTTGCTGAAGACCAAGACAAATTGTCAGTTTAGTTTAGTTTGCTACTGTTGTCCCTTTTCTGACAGGGACAGCGCATATGCCAGAGTTAGCCAGGAAGGCTAATTTCCATCTGTAGTCTCCAGGCAAGCAATTGCTGAAAGCAAAGACATCAAGAATAAAAACACTGAAAAATACAATCAATGATGGGTGATGGGCACACATTGAAATCATGATTGGAAAACAAAAGTAAATTTCTCTCAATGGAAAACATCCTCAAACGTCTCCTCAAAGCTTATAACAAATTGCCATGAACAAAGGAACAAATAAGCAGCAAAACTTGGTTTTCCTCAGGCTACCTTTTGTAGTCTTACTCAAACAACACAAGACAGTCCTGGCTGTTAGAGACTGAGACAAAAAACAAATGGACACGGGAGAAGCACCTGTTGAAGTAATATACTGATATCAATTAGATGGTAATGAAGAATAATAAAGCAGATGGGTCACTTGTGGGAAAGGGCATGAATCTCCCCAGGGAGCAAGAGGAGCTGTGTGCGCCTTTACACACGACGAGACAACAGCATACGTAACTTCTTTGATCATTTAGTTCTGTGTCCTCTGAAGAGTTTCCTCTGTCCTGCCAAGCTTATAACCACAAAATTGAAAGCAGCCCCTCTAATTATTAGGAAATTGTTAAATAAAACGCTCGGACATCAATACAACACACAATAAAGAAATCACTTGGAAAGCTTGTACTGCTCAGCATCATTTAAAATGTAAAATAGCATACAGAGATGGGTAGAGGTGTGGGTGCGGGTCTCTAAATTGGAGAAAATTTACATCTGGGCGGATTGTTTATGCAGTCTTGGATGAGCGCTCAGAAATCACATAATGCACTTCAATTAGGAACTGTGATATAATTACGGTTTTGAAAATGTAATCCCTTACGCTACTCATTACTAGCTAAAGTAATTATATTACAGTAACGATTTAGTGAGTAATGCATTTCTGCCCAGCACTGTTTGCTGAATGGCTTAGAGAGTGCTGGCTTATTATCCAGTGTTGTCGGGCAGGTGTATTTCAGTTCTGAGTTGCAACTGAAGAATAGTTGGTGTTACGTATACGGTATCTATGTCTGTGCTAAGTACTCTTGAGCAAGGCACTGAATGAGTAAAACTGCGCCAGGTGCAATGTAAAGTGGCCACTCTTGTATTGATTAAACTTATATGTATAGGAAGAGATTTCAAAACAAGAAAAAAGTCTGTGAACATGCTGACATACTGCACAGATCACCGTAAAGCATGCTGGCAAACATACTTGAAAAATGAGAGCTTTAATAGGCGTTACTGAGTGTGATAGCTCACTGCACTGTACGCAGACAACAGCTCTCTGTAGAAAAACACCATTAGCAGTTGGCTGCTCTTCAGCGGGGTTGTGGGTTCAAGGAGATGCAGGGCAGTGCCAACAGGCTGATGGGTAATCTAACATGACAATATTATCGCGTAGGAGGGCACAGTTGGCACTTTCCCCCCGCCATCTCCGCTCCACTCAACTCTGCTCCATTACCGCGCACAACACAAGATTGTTCTCTTTGTGAATGTTCCCATCAAGAAGGCATCGATGGAGAGAAACGCATGAAAGTCAGGGGCAGTGACGAGAGAAACGGGCTGAGAAACATAATGGAGAAAGAGCAACAGAGAGTGAGAATTAACAGGAACAGAACTTGGTCTAATGGACTTTCACTAATGCGTTTGTTCCCTCTGAAGTTAGTTTAACACGGTATGCATTTAATCTTACTTTCATTCAGCACCCTAACTTATGAACCACTCACTTCACTTACTGTTAATTTTCTGTATTGTATTCCGCTGACTTCACTTATTGTACACAAAGTAAACTGGGACTTTATCAGTAGTTTTTACATAATGTATAATGCATATATTTGAATTTTTTAGAGGGAATAAATCCTGCTTGTCTTGTGCCTGTTAATTACTGCTGGATTTTTTAAAATCGTGCATAATTTTTGCAGTTTGCTGGCTCTTGTTGTCTGCTTTCCATGTCATGAACAAGAGGGTTGATTCAAAATACTCGTGATCACAAGAGCAAGGGCCAAAGCCACTATGTTAATTAAAATTTTGGACGAGGCATTTGGATTTTACCCAACACCAGCAGACAGTTTACTGCCGTTTCAGTTCATGTCACTATCTTATGGATGCTATTTAAAGAGCATGGTAAAGAATACTAAGAAGGCCTGAATAATAAAAAATGATTATAAAAAAAGTGAAACATTCTTGTCTTCTGTTAAGATTAATGCAATGATATAAGGAGAGTAAAATCACTCATTTAAATAACCTTGCTTAAAATAGTGGAGAGCTTCATTAATCTTCATGTCATTCTTCAAGGATAAATGGGAGAAGTAATTAGAGCTAATAGGAATTTCATTTTGCTCTCTATTTTGTGGAGTTATTATTCACTATCCGTCTGTAATGGAAAAAAGAATTGCCAGATTGCATAGAAATAGTTAGTGCTTTAGTGGATCATATGATGGAATGAGCTTCTTATTGATTTTCTTTCCTGTTTTTGAACCTTAACTGGAAACCTTACTCTTTTTCACTGCCAGTAAGTACAATCCTGTACATGCTCAAAGAAAATATGGCATACATACCACTTAGGAGTAATGCAGAGTAGATAGAAAAACACTTTTACAGGAGTACAGGAGATCTCTAATGAATCCAGATGACATCCAAGTCAGGCTGGAAAAGCATAGCCATTTCTTAAAATGTGCCACCTGCTAAATATACATATATCTTTTTAGTTTCCATATAAAACTTGAAAAGTGCACTCGGTAAAGTGCTGATCTCCACCAGGGAAGCCCAAAAGAATATTCGGATGTAACCCCTCTGTAGTCACTAACATTTTGATTAGTATTTTTAATTAGTGAATGTAACCGTTTACAATTACAATTATCTTGTGAATTAATTACATGTAACTAGTTCCTCCCAGTATTGCTAGTAGCCTAGGTCAGCCTTGTTTTAGCTAAGCAGTTGCTGACGACTTGTGGAGGTTAGGTTAGGAGTTAGCAGTCAGTATAGCAGGAAGCGAGACCAGCTGCAGACACGTTCCAGCCCTCACACGCACACATGCACACGCACTTGTGCTTCCATCAACGTATTTTATTCACATTTTGGAGTTTCACATTAGAAAAGGCTGATGGAAACTTCCTCAATTTGGGGAAAAAAGTTTTTACGCTCGCTTGAGGTGGCTTTTGCCTTTTTTGAAAGAGAGTTAATGTACTTACTGAAAGATAAAATCACCTTTTCAGAGTAAAATTTGATGTAGTGAACACTCAGATGGGTGATTAGCTGTTATCGCTCCGAGAGAAGACAAAAAAAGCTATTTCTGCTGTCATGAATATAACAGACAGGAAAGAATAATTATAACCAGCCCAGTTGTAAAAAAAAAAAGAATCCTGAAGACCTCTCTCCATTTTTGAGTCATTACTGGCCGAGGTGACTGGTTTTGTTTCTTCTTCTTCATCTTCTTTTTCTCTGTCTTTTGCTTCTTCTTCTTCAAGGTCCATTGGCTGTTGGCAACAAACTAGCAACCTTTACTTCTGCTCTTTCAATTACAGCCATGCTTAACGTAGCCTATATTGCTAAATTCTGACAAAACTAAGCTTTGTGTTGCCTCATGTATTCACTCTTCACACTTCAGATTAATTCTCACAGTATACGATACTTGAAAAAATAAAAATAACAGTTGGTATTGTGTTATTCAAGAAAACATTAGGCTAGTCTGATCAGCTCTTTAATTTTTCACAACAGTGTGATGGTTTACATACTGAAAATGACAACAAATATTAATTTCTCATCATTGTTGACTTAACAAGATTAAATATACAGTATCAATGAATATGACAGAGAACAATAAACATACTAATATGCCAATACAACAACTGTATATTTTTATCCAACAACCATTTGAATGACTGATGAATAAATAAGCCTTAAAAATCTGATCTTGAAAAGTGAGTAAGTCACATTCCTTCCTGCCTCAGCAGTCACCTCAGAGCGGCCCTTGAGCAGCACACTTAACCTCCAGCTTCTGAAGTCGAGCTGCTCAGTGGCCAACTGCAAAAGACCCACAGTTGTATTGGGCTGCTTCCAGGTGTCATTAAACATTACTGTGTGAATGTTAAAGCAGGCAGCGCTGAAAGCAGTGTGCTTTCTGCACAAACTTTTCATTCAGAGTTAACAGGCATTTGGACTCATTGGATTTATTCAACTGTGTTTTTTTTTTGAAGGACGTTTAAAGTCCCTGTAAAGGAAAAAGGGAGTTTATCTTCTAAACACGTTGTGAATGTTAGAACATAGTTTCGGCTCTATGAGGTGCAGGGGCCACGGTCCCCCAACACTATATAAGCCCAATGAGCAGACACACAAACAGCACTGCTTCCCCCTCCCCTCAGCCTCCCTAACTGTCAGTTACAAACATACCTTAAGTGACCAAATCAGCCCAGCAGTTCACTTCAGCTCACTTCAGTTCCATGAACGTCCATGTTTCAGGTCATTTTCAGGTCGTAGTGGTGTTTGACAATGAGACGCCAATGCCTCCAATATTTCAGAGCATAGAAAACCACAAATTTTTTCATGATTTTGAGACCTAATTTTATATACTTTGCAATTTTTTTAATGATTCAATTCGGCTGGGTGGTTAACACATGTTTCTGTGGTGTGCAAAAACTCAGAGCACATATTTATTGTTGCTTTACAGTATCTTTAATGTCAAGTAGAGACGTACAGTATAATTGATACTGCATTCTTAGGAAGAAATTGATTTTGATTAACATTACATGAGATAGTATTATTGCTGTGAATGTGCAGCACATAATGACCTTCTTTGAGAATCAGAACAAATGAAGTAAAATCAAAAACAAAGCTATTAAAATCAGAGGAGAGCAAAAATTACAAATAGTTAAAGAGTACACTGGTAAAACAAACATGCATACATACATACATTCACACAGAGGTATATACATACACACAGGTGGATTCATACATACACACACATGCATATATTTATACATGTATGCTGTTCAACAGCATAGCTTTGGAAACAGCTGTTATAATGTTTTTCTCCTCATTTTAACAGATAAAAATTGTATATTTCAGAGACCAGATATTTTTTACACTGAAAATAGCTTTGGTTGCAAAAGAAGAATAATTGATTAAAACCTCCACTTAGTTGGTGTCCCACAGTGTTACGTGACAGGGGAGAATAGTGCTGTTTTTGTTTTCCAGTTGAGAAAAGCATGAGTGACACATGAACATTACTGAACTACCACAGTGCAACTGGGCTCTAAATATTTTGAGAACCCTTTTTTCTTTGTGCCCTCTGCAGTTTGCTCAATGTGAGACTGAACAGGTTTAAACTGTGTCAGTCGATGTTCATCTGATATTCCATGATCCAATTCCAATAATGCTAACCCAAGACTGACCTATTTCTTTTTCTGACGTTTTACGAATAGCTTTGCTAAAGCAGCACGCTTGTAAATTTCAGCTTGTTACAGGCATTATTTTGTACCTGACACCAAAACAGGAACCTGTTCCTATTCACATCGGCACAGATTTTGCTGCTAACCTTCAATTTCTTTTACCAATTTTCCTCTGTTGCTCAGAGGTATCTTTGTCTCTTTCTGCCCTTTCAGTTGTCAGTCTGGCAGAACCTTTTGACAGCATTTTGTTTTCCATGTACAACTGTATAACAGTACATTTTAGCAAACCCTTCATAGAAAATGACATTTATTTATAAAGAGGGCTTTCTACAAGCTAAGAGCATGAAAGATCGTTCAAAAATTTAGAGTAGTCCTTTCAGCCATCTGACTGTAACAAATCAAGCTTTTGTGGCAGGCGATTCCAAACAGTATTATGCAAGTACTGTAATGTATCACATTGGAGCCTTATAATTATTATTGTTTTTATTTTTTAATTCTCATTAAAAGCCTGGCTGCAGCATTCTGAACCCTTGTGGCCATGAAACTTACTTCCGACTGAAGCAGAAATAGAAAGAGTTGCAATTGTCAAGTCTCAAAAGAACTGAAGCATGTATGACCTCCCTGTCACTGAAGGACTGGCAAGATTTTATTGTGGAGATGGCTCTTAATTATAAGAAACAAGGTTCAATGACTCTCCTGACCTGCTCTTCAAAAGCAAGATTCAAGGCAAAAATGACTTCAAGGTTTCAGGCAGAGTTTGTGACAGAGGGAGCCAAGAAACCCAGCTGGTGTTTCTTAGTGGACCACTTGTTTATATGCAAGCAATTTTGATGCATTCAAACTTTGTTTTTAGTTAAACAATTATACATTAAGGCTATTAGGGTCACTGGAGAAGTTGTTGTAAATCTAATAAAATAAAATCTAACCCTAACATCAGAGCATATGTAAAGGTTGTTGTATTGTTTTTACTGAGAAATATGTCCAGAAGATCCCGTCTAAGAGGGACATATTATGCCATTCATTATTTTCTGTCATATACATAATGCCACATTGTTAAATGTTCATATTAAATGTGGACAAAGTTTAAAAAATATATTTTTACCACATTTAACATTCATCCTTCTGGCGTCAGACAGGAGATAAGGAAGTGTCCTGAGCTGTACCCTCAGACTAAAGAGCAGTTTCTGCCCTCGAGCTGTGTAACTGCTTAATTCATCCTCAGCACTCCGCCATGTAAATTAGTTTGTTATATATTTTTATTTAATCTCCTCAGCCAATCCAGTTAATCAATTAAAGAAGGAACTATATCAAAATGTCGTTATGCAACCTTGTTTTAAATGAAACAGATCTTGTATCCTTGTATAAAAGTAATCGTGAGCAGAAAGTTCAAGCTTCAGACTGCTTTGAATGCAATGTTTCAAACATTTTTTTTCTACAATGTACTAAACTTCGTGGGCACGATGGAGGCTAACTGGAGCAGATAACAAATAATGAAATCTGGGATGACTATTTGTCAACTACTTTCACGATGTAAGCATATGGGAGAAAGTGCTTTTGGGCCGCAGTGCATCACGTGAGTTGTAATTACACAGTTTGGCCACTATGTCATAATGGCTTCAAAGCCTGGCACACTTTCTGAGGGTCTGGACAAGCACTGGATGCTTTCATCTGCTCCACCATGATGGATTACAATAATCAAAATGTCATTGTCACAGAGGTTGTATTGTAAAAGCCAAATGCCAAAAAATGTCACATGTAGTCCAGTTGTAATGAACAACAAGCTAAACATCTATCACCTGCCAGTTAACACTGCTTTCACAAATTTCAGCTTTGAAAAGTGACACCACTTTTGGACAAAAAGCAGAATTCAAAAGCTGTAAACCTCTTCATTTAACTGTGATGAAAACAAATAATGAAATGAAATAATGAAATGTGCCTGAAACATCAATTACAATTTTGGGAACCAGTGTGGGTTCCTGATTGGTACAGAGAGTGCAACACACAAACCAACCAAGCTGTTTTTTTGTTTTGTTTGTTTGTTTATGTTTATGATGCATTTGTTAACAATAGTGGCTTATATACACAATTGCTCATTTATTATAGACAATACATTGCCAAAGAGTGAATATACCAAAGTAAGATTTCATAAAAACAACATAAGGATTCTGCATTTTGTATTTATTTGCAGCATTTTTAACTTCAGCTCAATTCAGTGAAAATCCAAACAACTGCTTTCTTTCATGAATTACTAAAGTTCTAAAATGACCCAGGTTTGGAGCAGACAGAGAGTCGAGGACGACTTCTGACACCACAGCCACCTCACACTTTTAATTGCACTGAGAGAAGTTTGCAAATTACACATTTTTGTGGAGTTAATTAAGTTTTTATAATTAAAAATGATCATTCACCTAAGAGCTTAAAGATGAGGAATTTTCCAACAGAGTTCTGTCACACTAATGAGCACAGATAATAGAAATGAAGTACACAACCCTCCAAATAACCAGGAAAAACAAGATATTTGGGTGCATTCCATATATAGAGCCATCTTCTCAGAGATATTCCTCCTCTGTCTGCTGTTTACATGCATTTGCAGGAAAATGTGATTTTGTTATGCACTGGGGAGAAAGGAAGGATTATGAGCAGTGTGCCATTTTTCACATGAACTGGTTAAATTCACACAACATAGGACGATTCCCAAAGCACCATAGTTTAACAGTGGGGGCCACAATGCCCATCCATCACCACAATCGAAAAGATGATTTACAAGGGCTCCATCAGACCTCCAGGAATTCTACCAGTGATAAATTAACTGGGAAAAGATCCCCGCTTCATCCCCCAAGGATTCCACACTAAAGCCTTGATTCCATAAGGTCTTGTATTATTTCACTTCAGAGTCTTTCTATAGCTGTTCCAGTGTCAAACGGCCATTCTTCTCAACTCTCACCCTGGATCATCAAATCAGATTGTGCTACCTTTATTAAAAAGAAGAAAAGTAGATGTGTGGGTAGCAGCTTCATATACTAAAAAGCTTGTGGCGTAGGATGCAAGAACATAATACAGGAATCCACCAATGTAAAAGTACATGACTGCAACAATTCATCACATACTGAAGCTCTAGAAATAAGTCATCCAGTTGTTGTTTTTTTCTTTTCTTTTCTTTTTCCAGTGGTGAAAGATCACGAGCAATTTCTGGGCCAGGTGGCCTGGAACACACGTTTTGCCTGAGGGGATTGAGTAATGGTGTAGTAGTAGTACATCTACGGTAACTAAGTCCTCTGGAAGGGTGTGGACAAGAGAGAGAGTGGGAGTTGTTGTAGGTGGGGGAGGGATTGAGCAGTCCTGATAAACATACAGACACTTACTCATACATAACTAATGTAGTGTCATCAATCTCAGTTTTATCATGCGATTTGCAGCAGGAATATGTTTCAGGTTTAATAGTCATTGCGGTGCTGGGCGTGCATTGCATCTTACATCATCTCATGCTTACTGCATGTTCTCTTGATCTGACATTGTAGGCTATATCATAATAGCGCTGCCCTCAGAAAGCGGAAGATTCGAATCATCAGTCAGAGACCCCTTTGTCAACGTAGATTCTTCTTTTTTTTATACTGTCAGTCAGTGTGCATTACATTACATTAAAAGGATAAAACAGGCTTACAAAATTGCTCAAAGAATATTTCAAGGAGGAATTATAAACAAGGGAAATCATATACTTATACTCAAATAAGATTCCTTCCTTGAAAACATGCGCTGGTGGTTAATCGATGAGAGAGAGGGTTAAACAGGTGGTTGGTGAACAGGTTTCAGCTCCTGTTTTTTAGCGTGCAGTCAGCCACTTCACCCTCGCGCACAGCAGAGCTCGCTGGGCAGGTGATGCTTGCTTGTTTGCTTGCACTTGTTTTTTGCCACTGACAGGTTCTGACTGTTATTATAAGTGTCCAGCAACATTATGAAAAGGGTAGCTGCAGTGACAGATTTTTAAAAAAAAGTAAGATACATTTTGTTTAACCAGAAACAGCTGTTTTAATGCTCTCGCCAAACAAGCCAGAGTCCCTTTGTGAAACTGTATTTTTATCATCGTCTTCGCCAGCTTCGTTGAAACAAAATGAAGCTCTGAAGAATGTCTTGGCTTGTCTTTCCACTGTTCCAAGAAGGGTGTGGAATTTGCAGGGCAAGTGACGTCCTGCAGACTGACACATTGTCAGCAGCCCAGCAGGAGAGATGCTCTGTGGTGCGCTGGGATTTTATAACGCAATCATAGTGAGGTTGTTAGGAGCGTCACAGTTTCAACATTAAATCAAAAATTGATCGAAATGAGCCATTAGGGCTGGGCGATAAATCGATTTTATCGATTAATTCGAATTTGTACTTAATGGCGATTTGTTTTAATGAAAATCGATTTTCTCATCAACATCTGCCACCAACGCCTGCCTGCTGGACTCCCGTAGTTCAGAGAGCATGGAGTGCGCGCCCCCCTCCCCCCCGCGCTTGATACACAAACAACATGCCGGCTAGCGGTGCAGATCTCACTCCGAAGAAAGGAAACGTATCTTCTAGTGGTGCAACGGATCGCAGTGAATACGTGCT
>JAJHUR010122414.1:0-19272 GCA_027495735.1 Lutjanus campechanus | reverse complement strand
ATTTTTTAAATTTTTTTTCTCCACAAGATGACAGTAAAGCACACACACACACACCATGATGCCCACACACATAAGCACATATATAACCCTATAATATAGGGCACTGTATGTATATCAACAATGTGTATCCAGCTGTTATTTTATAATTTAATTTAATGTAATATCTTTTCTTTTTTTCAATATTTAAATTAATTTTTTCTTCTTTTTATAAAACTTTGCTTTTTCTTCACAAGACAACAATAAAGCAAGGTGCAATCATTCAATAAACAGAGACAGAACCTGACCTACGCATCCTCTCCACGGTACATATACCTCCCCAAAAACACACACAAACACCCTGATAAACAATAATAATAAATACAAAAATATATAAGGTAAAAAAAAAACACAATAAATAACACCAATAATAAATAAAAGAAAAGGAAACAAAAGATTCCTCAGTCTGAAATATTGACTTAAATAAAGATGGGTTCTGCGCTGCCATCTTGCTCTGATGACATCATTTGGAGCTGATCACTACTGTGCAGCAGTATCAGGTTTATGAGCTGCAGCCCACCACCAGGGGGGATCCAGATAATATGGCTTCACGTCGTCCGTTTTTATAAGTGTCAGTGGTCTGTAACAACCTGAAAGCGCACCTTAGAGAGCACGTCACCACGGAAGCGCTCCCAAGATGCCACTTTACCATGTTTTCTTCACAGGAAGCGCACCCCAAAGGGCACTTTAACCATGTTTTTGCCATTGGATGTGCACTTTAAAGGGCACTGCATCATGTTTCCTCCACAGGAAGTGCACCCTACAGGGCACTTCACCCCGTTTTCTCCACTGGAAGTGCGCCCAAGATGGCACTTCACCATGCTCTGCCACCACAGGAAGTGCGCCCTGAAGGGTACTGCATCGTGTTTTCTCCACTGGAAGTACATCCAAGATGGCGCTTTACCACATTTTCTCCACTGGAAGCGCATCCTAAAGGGCAATGAAACATGAAATTAAACAACATTTCCTTCCTTCAAAATAAGGAGATGCGAGATCCAAATGCACAATTGATATATATATGTATATATATATATCATATTTATATATAAGCACAGAGGATAGAGAGAACATAGAGAAATATACCATATAAATAAGAAGCATGTAAAAATACAACAGCGTGCATTAAAGACAATGACAAAAATGGGGCCTGTAAGTGAGTGTGCTAAAAACCAAATAAATAGAAATAATAAATAAATAATAATATAAATAACAACAAGTTGGGTAATGAGGATTTTTAGCTCATTTAAATTATAATTTTGGTAACAGCTTAAGTGTGATGTGGACTCGCAGCATCCGTCCACACTCTGAGGCACCGGGGGGAGTTTATGTAGATAAACAGTTAACACCTCCTGGTGTCTAGAGATGCTGCTGAAGAGGTGGCAACAGTCGGATTATTGCTGTTCAAATTAATGGCCCTGATGAAGTGGGCAGTCAGCAGACAGCAGAGGAGGAGTAAAAGCATGCTTAGAGCAGGAGGAGATAAGGAAACCTGTCATTCTGCGGTCATTTCATGCCCGTTTTTCACAGTTTGCTCCGTCTGCTTTGAATAGACATCCATCACATTCAGCTCAACAGAGTGGAAAACACTGTTTTTGACTGCACAGCCTCAGAGAGTCTCAGAGAGTCTGAGCTGTAATGTGTGGTAACAGCAACCCCTTGTGCACACAAACAGAAATGTCCTGCTTTAAGAGCCACTGATTCACAAATACACAACTTCAGCATAGATAAGAGAGAAATCAGCACCCAGATCACTTGTGGTCAAAAGAAACGAGCTAATGAATTCATATCAATGTTTGTCCGGAGAGTGGTAATATTCTTGGTCAAACAGGTTTTCCTCTGCTGCCTGTGGATCCTATTAAACAGAAACGTAGTGATGAAATCTGCTCCACAGCGGGAATGAATCTGAGAGGCGTGAAAATGAGCCACTCTGTTAAGATAATACCTGACAGACTCATAGTGGCACATTTCACCACTGAATGTCAAACAAAAAGCTGCTCTTCAAAGAGCTCACCACCTCACACGTGTCTCCGGAGATCACATGTCTTTCAAAAAATGTGCACCTAAAGTGTGGGGAAACGTGCTGCTCCACAATGAAGCTGTAAAGTGAGACTGCGGTGCAACATTTAGGCAGAAGAACACGGTGAAACCTGAGGGAGGATGTGCTGTACTGACTGTCAGCAGCACCTTCACTTTACCAACAGGATCTTGTGTATGAAAATACAGAGAATGTGTCACTCTGTGTGCACGCCAGACAGATGCAGGAATATGACAATGTAATCATCCTCAGCTAGGTGACAGCTACTATCTGCTAAATGTCAATGACATTCTACTGAAGCCCCGAGAAGCAAATGAAGAAAAAGATCTGCTGATCAATATTGTGTCTGATCTAAATAGTTTTCTCTCCTGTGTTTATGACCTGTTATCCTGTTATAAGTTTTTTTTTCATCTTTGAAAACAGGAAAAAGTTTTAGCAGGTAAATTTCTTTTCTTTTTTTTAATGTCAGGAGTCAGTTTGTTTTTGTAACAGGGGAGTCCACAGCTGACAATCAGCTGATCTGATTGTTTTTGCCCGTTACAGTAAAAAAATAACTGTTTGTGCATTGTACCGGTGAAAGTTTATTTTACCATGCTGGCCTATTATTGGTGCTAGCCAGGGTCAATTCGACGGAGACAGAGGAGGAACAAAAGTAGCACAGTGTTACTTTTGTCCTGCTATTATCAAAGATGTATTTGCTCATTATACTGGCAGAAACATTCCCGGGGTCAGGGGTGAGGAAGACGGAGGTCTCACCAGTCCAGAGTGTGTCAGGCTGTTTTATCCGTAAGAGGTGAATTTGTTGCATCGGACCAATTTCAAACAACATGGCCTGTCTGGAGGACTAACTGAAGCATTAATGAGCGTCAAATTCCAGAAATGTTCAGTCCAGGTAGCATATAAACACGGCATCGCATATCTCCTGATGAATGCATGAGTGAAAATATCACAAGATCGACGCCATGTTTACATGCTACCTGCTACATGCTACGGTTGACATTTCTGCTAAAAACATGGTGTAAATGGCGTCTTTTGTGGTTAAATTTTAATGTCGCGGCTCACGGACACTTGGATTACACCACACGAGCAGGATGGAGACATTTTGTGTTTGTCTTTTTTTTTACATTTACATTTGGTCTCCATTCACTGCCATTAGCTGCAACCCTGTTTTCTGCTGAAACTCCAGGATTGTTTTGTGAACTGAAGATCTTCACCCATCTTCACATCGTCACAGGGGTGAGTACATACTGAGTGGATTATCATGTTGCAGTGGAATATCCTTTTAATGTCAGTCATTATGGTGTTAGGAGGAGAGCCTAGAATATTTTCTGAGGTGGGATTGGGTGTAAAAAGTTTGAGGAAAAGCTGGTCTAGAAAAATGCATCTCAGTGCAAATAGGGAAATATGAAAAATGCATACTTTAGGCCCGTCTCTACCGTTCCCATTTTGGCTGGCCGCAAGAGTCTTAAGTGCACCACTCCCTAATGTTCTAAACAGAACTGAAAAGCATTCATCTTTTCTTTCAGGTGAGTTTTATTTTCTGCATGTACTCTAAACACAAGGTACGTGTTGTATGTGAGCGAGTTATCAGCCTGTACTGTCATGTCTCCTGTGGCTGAAACGAGTATAACAACAACATTAACAAGATTAAAATGTGAAATGTTAATGTAGACCTTTGTAAAGTCACAGCAGCAGATTATGAAAAGTTGGATTCTTAGTGCATGTTTTGTTTAAAGCCTGCTGTATGCACACTGTACTGGATCTGTAGATTCCTGTCGGTGTTATAGATGTAATATACAGACAGATGGATTGACAGATGGATATATAAATTTGTTCCTCCACTCCATCATCTTTCACTGACCTTTTACTCCTCTGGTGTTGTCCCATAGGTGATGGAAAGTCTTGGTTCTTTATCCTCTCCTGTTAAACCTACTCTGAGTAATCCCAGCGTCTCCCTGGGCCAGGCTCTGAGTCTCCACCAGCATGCTAATTGTTTGGTTTGCTCCCGTTTCTACCAGCTGAGAAACTTTTCTAATCTCAGGCCCATTGTGCCCATAGAGCTGAGATGGAGATGATTATACATGCATTTATTTCCTACCATCTCTTTTGCTGCAGTTCCCTTTTCACCCTCCGCCTGTCTTAGCAAGACATCCCAAACCCTCTTACAAATGGTCAGAAACACTGCTGCCAAGCTTCCAACCAAGATATTTGTTTTCACACTTTTAATACCTATTTAGAGCCTTGCATGGGCAGATACACCTGCCTACAGAACAACTGCAGCTTTTCAATACCAGCAGGGATCTGCAGACCTCTGCTCAGAGTCTGTTGGATGTTCCTCGCTCCAGGCTGAAGACAAAAGGAGACTGTGCTTTTGAGGCTGTGGCTCCAAAACTTTGTAACTCACTCTTTCTCCCATTGGACTTAAGATGTGTGGACGTTGAGGACATCTTTAAAAAGCAGCTCCAGACCTGTTTTTGTTTGTTTTACTTTATCTTTGCCTTTTGTTTAGCTGTTATTGTCTGTTCCTCTCTCTCTTAGGTTGTGTTCACAACAGTCTTGTTTGGTCATTACCACATTTTGTCCACTAGAGGGGTGCCTAGAGGGCATTTTACCACGTTTTATCCAGTAGAAGGGCACTTTAGAGGGCACTTTACCAAGTTTTGTCCACTAGAAAGGCACCTAACGAGCACTTTACCACTACAGGGGCAGTTGAGAGGGCGCTTCACCATGTTTTGTCCACTAGAAGGGAACCTGAGAGAGCACTTTGTGACATTTTGTTGACTAGAAGGGGACCTAAAGGGCACTTCACCATGTTTTGTCCACTAGAGGGGCACTTTAGAGGGATTGGTAGATTTATTCCTCCTATCTGTGATCTTTCACTGACCTTTCACTTTTCTCACTGAGCCATATTTTTCACAAAGTGCTTGTCAGACCAAAAGGTGCGAAGTGCAACCACTGTGGTAGCAAACAGCAGGTTATTATCAGTTGTAATATTTGGGAAACTGCCTGTCATGATATTTGAAATATCTAAGCCAGGAGGTAACCTCTTGTTAAATGTCAGTGACCTTTATCTGGAGATAGTTGGACAGCAGCGTAGTGATCCACTAAAACCTTTACTATTTAATATCTCATGGTATTTAATGAATATTGTTGTCCCTGTTAAACACTATCAGGGAAACAGATGTGACTTTGAAAATTAATGCAGAAAGAGATCAAACTTCTGTTGCTGCTGGACAGACACAAGCTTATTTCTATCATGTTTCTCTCATATTCGAAAACGTTTTTTTGCATGTGATGGCTTCTTCTGATCTTTTAAATGTTTATATATTTTAATATTTTACTGGTACAACACAGTGAATTGAACTGAGTGCCTAAGGACCTGTTAAATGACTGATAGTGAGGAAGAGTTTCAGAACATCCCATCACTCATTTCACTCAAACTCAGGTGCTTCATTAAATCTTCAGCTCATTAATTTTATTCACAAATAAAATACAAACAGGGTAGGACCAACACATAACGTTCTGATAACAGAAATAAAAAAAAAACATTCAGAAAGCTGAACGAGAGCCAGAAACACAGACTCTAATATTTATATGTATCGCTGTAGGCTGCATATAAAGACGTGTTGTGGTTTCTGTGTGGTAACATTTCAGGGAAATAATGCACCTCAGAAAATATCAAATTAAAAAGGGGAAGCTTGTAATAAATTATATTTACCCATAATGATAATAGTGTGACAATAACAGACAGATTGTGACTCAAAGATGGAAAAAATTTCAGTTTCAGCTGAAAATCATCTCTGGATTTTCTGCCAAACCTGAAGAACTTTTGAACAACCACAAAGAAAATGTTTGTGTGGAACAATGTGGGACACATTAACAACGCTGAGAGGTAGTCTAAAATTTTGAGATAACATCTATCTAACTTTTAAAAAATATTTATTTCTGCCCCTTAGCACGTCACCTCTCCATGTTTTGCCCGGTGGTTGATTCAGTAGCACCACAGGTTACCACAGGTCACCCACCGCAAAAAACTCCCAGAGAATCACCTTCCATCGGCTTCACCAAGTTATAAGTTTCTCAGTTTAGTTGTGGCTATATTTCCTTTTCTTTGCAGTGGTTTCCACCATATTCTACATAAAAACTTTGCAGTCACAATATGCACAATATTTTTCCTGCTGGGCGTAGCGTAGGCAGCAGAGACGCTGACAGGTTAACCTGCACTTGACACATTGGATAAAAAGCCAGACTTTAGAAAAGTGTCTGCCCTGCAGTGCTTGGCATGATCTCAGTGTGTGGGACGTGGGACACGGGAAAAAATGTGGGACACGTGGTCACCCTGTGTACATACACACACACACAGAACATACAAGTAGTCAAACCTCCTCAGATAGATAGATAGATAGATAGATAGATAGATAGATAGATAGATAGATGGATAGATATGACTGACAGGACTTCCCAGTTGGCAGAAATTGCTTTTTCACATTTTCTTTTAAACACACACAATGCAGTTTATTTAATTGGTTCTACATAAATGTTCATGTAAAAATGTTATTGTTGCCACCTTCACTTGTCTTTACTAGAAGAACAACACCAGGCTTCTGTGGGCTCGTGGCTATCATCATGAATTATGTTTAAGAAAATATACAAACGAAAAATACAATAATCAGTTGCAGAAAAAAACAGCTTTCTTTTTTTGTAATGGAGGAAACTGCTCATTTTTCCAGAAGCTATCAAGTATTATGGTTGTTTGTGTCAGGACGGCTGCCTCGGTTGTTTTTATTTCGCTCAGTCTGACTCTGTCTCGCTGCCTCGAGCCACTTCTCACCTCCTGCAGGTCCGTCCATTTCTGAGGACCTCTTCACACCTGTAGAAACTTCTGTGACACAATTTCACCTATTATTACAAGGTGCAGGGAGAAAGGACAAAAGAAGTCTGAAGAAGTCAAAACTCCAGCAACACAAGTAACTTTTTTGTTAGATCAACATATTTCAGCTTGTGGCCTTCATCATGAAACACACAAACATTTAAATATGTGAGGTATGAAGCAGACATGATGTACATACATGCACATATCAGCCAGCAGGGCCCCTGAAGATGGGTTGGGTATATGGTCATGTGGCTTCAGGCCAAACTGGCTGAGAGGGCTCTCCACACCTGCCATTCTCCACCTGTCCACCAGATGCCCTCTGACTGTCCACCTGGTCAACTGCTCCCCCTCCCAAATCATCCCCACCTGCTGCCTCACCTTCCTCTCATCAGGCCTTCAGGGTGTAAAACCAGCCTGTTCCTCTGTCAGCTCCTCATGTCGTGCACGTGTGTTCCAACCATCTGTACGTGTTCCTTCTCTGCTCTTCTTGATTTTCTGCCTTGACCTGCCCTTTGGGTTTGTTTGCTTGCTTGAACTGCCTGCGTGTGCCTGATGCAGCAGTCTACTGTACTCAGAACTCGGAAAACAACATCCCCTGACCTGGAAAAGTGCAGTGGACCCGCTGTTAAAGTTGGAGTTCCAACCTGACGTCACAGCAACATGGTGGTGCAAACAGTGGACAGTAAGCTGAGTTACCTTTTGATTTGTGCTTTATAGAAGTCTTTGTGAGCATGCAGTACTTGTCTGCTCCTCCTGTCTCTTTTAAAGTGTGATGATTTGTTAAATCAGCTGCTGTAGATGCTGTGAAGTTCCACACAAACATCAGTTTGCTGCAGACGTCCATGTTTTCTAGAGCAGATGCACTGGGGTGACCAGATGAGAATGGGAGGTACTGGAATGTGGTGGGCGTGGCCTCCAGTACATTACATGCTGTGTGTTCCAGTATCTATAGTACCATACTATTTAGTCAGCCAGAAAAAGATTCGGTATGTCTGTCAAATGCAGTATGTCAGAAATACCAGGATGTCCTGCTGCATCCGGTTGGATTTTGCAGTACGAGTCTGAGATGGTTGGAATCTCCCCGAGGAAATTTTCAACTTCCAACCTCAAAGCCCTCCAGGTGCACGACACCAAAACATGACTGATCGTGACACATTGATGACTTTCTCAGGCAAATGAACCCTGAGCAGTGCAGCATCTTTGCATAAACAACACAAAGAAGGAGGAAAAACGACACATGAGGTAACAGATGCCACATATTTTATGGCATTTAATAACACTGTATTTATTATTTTAGGCTTCCAGGGGCTCTGCCGTTGTTGTGTGACATCAGACAACTGCTTCCTCAGGGTAGATGGATTTGATTTGAGTTCACAAGTTGGAGCTCCGACTCCGTCCCAACTGTATGCATACTGCGTGTAACAGTACTTTGTAAGGGCTGCTGCAGTTCATATACAAAAGTAAAAAGAAAAAGTAATGCAGAGATTGTGTCAACAAACAGAAAAAGTTTAAACTCAACGCTAAAATATATTTTTGCTCGTGAAATCAGCGGTCTGTCATTAGGAAAAAGAAACAGACCTGTGTTGTATTTAGTGCTGCGTTCACTGGTCATGATAACAAACTGTAGCTTTTATATTAAACTGTAACTTTATTCACTCAGTGTTGTACATCCACGTTATTTATCTTCTTCTTCTTATATTCTTACTTTTGCTGCTACTATCATTGCAGCCTGTATGCAGCCTGCACGTTACACTGTAAAACATCAAGTTGTGGACATTGCCAACAAAATATTAGCCCACAATTCAACATGGCAATTCAGAAATGGTGACCAACAGTAGAGGTGCCCCTCAAACACTTCTGACCAGTCAGAGTTGGCCATTATCAGGACCTTATATCATTTGTTTCTGGCCCACGGCAGCCTGATCAATTTCTCATGTGGCCCCTCATGAAAAATAATTGCCCACCCCTGCTTTAGGGTATCGATTAAAAAAACCAGAACCAAGTAGTTCTGACACTTCTCCAGTCAAATGATACCTGCATTTCATCTTTTTATATAGTTTTGTTTGCAGCTGATCACTACGAACGTTCTTCATAAAGAAGAACCTTTGAAAGAAGCCACTGGTGTCCGTATCACTTTAAGGATGCTGATACTAGTTTCATCATTTTTTAAATGATAGCTCGAGCTGTATGTCAGAAAGGGCAAATTATTTTCTGTTACACAAAATTCACTTAAATAAGTGTGGTGCCTATGACATCTCTGCACATTGATCCTGTCAGATCATTCCTTCTCTGTGGCCGCCTGCAGCTACACTCACATCAGTCAGAATCTCACATGTTTTACAAAAACAAACTGGACGTTTATTATTGACTAAAAGCAAAAGCCTAGACTACATAATATTTTAACAGATTCAGAGTAAAATACACCATCAATCTACTAGTTCATGTGGACTAATTGATCATTTAACAAACAGGTTCTCATTTGAGTCGTCTTCTCCAGTATTTTATTGCTGATTCATGACAAGTTTTAAGTCAAAAATGTTTGGGTAGGAGAACTTCCTGGACTCGAGATGCATTTGTATGAGGTGCTCTTCGGATCAGACATGTCCTCAAAAATCACAAAAAACTCTCTTTTAAAAAGAATTCGTCACGACGTGATCATGTTGGACCTTAAAACAAACAAACTCTGACGCATTAGAACATCAGGGAGTCAAACAGATTAAATGACAAAAGACTTTTATTTTGGTCTTTGTCTCTTGCATTTTGGTGGCTTTTAAAGAATAAGAAAATAACACGTACACTGTAGCAGCATTTTATGTTAATTACTTTTAATTTTAATTAATTAAGAATACAGAATAATTTGCCCCTCTGGTGTGAAATTGTGTAGCTTTTCTTTCAGTCATTTATTTTTGCCCTGCCCCTAAAAAAAACTGACAGGACAGATTTTACAAAATGAATGCCCCTTTCCTTTCAAACAGAAAGTCTGGTTGGGTGCAGCTGTACTGTTGTCTGGGTGGAAACTGTGGACTTTGAGGGTCGTAGGGCTTATACATGCTGTGCTGTGCCAGAAACAGGTTGTGATAATGAAAAGTGGGGGGAAAGGTGTGAAATTTTACAGAAATACAGGAGAATTGTGATCGTGGGAGGAAACAGGGAGAGGGTAATGAAAGAGAAAATCTCCTGGAAAAATCAGGAGGGTTGGCAGGTATAGTGCTGACACAATAAAAAACATTTTAATTATTTTTAAAAGAAATTGTCTCTGACTTTTTTGTGATTTTTAGGTTTCAAGTTAAGTTGAGTCTCTTTTAGTTTGTTCATATGATCAGTTATCATCAGCTAATGATTGATTTTCAGGACAAACAGGACAGGATTCTTGAGGACATCTGGTCACCTTGACTGGGATGCATTTAGGTTAGAAGTTGGTAATACTGACTCCGAACTATCAGCGTCCAACTTGCAGTGTCTTGCAGCACAAGCCTGTTTATTTGAACACTGATTTAGAATCAGAATCAGATGCCAAGTAGGTTCACATACAGAGAATTTGCCTCGGCATACTGGTGCATAACAGTAAACACAGTATTAGAAAATGTAAATAACGATGAAAGCAAACACTGCAAATCTGGAAGTAAAAATCAAAAACAATATGTACAGTATACGTGATATTTAAATGAAAGAGCTGAACAGTTTTGTGCAGTAAAGTTAGCTCAGTAAAGTCTCTTCTTTCCTCCGACCTGTTCTGCCTCATGTGGGTCCTCAATCCTGTTGCCTCTTAGACACATCTGTGACTGTTTGACGCAGGATTTAAACGCAGAAGCCCATTATCATCATCTCTATAATGCATTACCGACTGATCCTCACAGACTTCCCTGCAGAAGTGTGTTTCCTTATGCATGAGGGGGATATTTGAAAAGGTAGAGTCAACCATAGAAAGGTTTGGAATCATCACGGAGGAGAGAATCTGAAGAGCACTAGTTTTAACGATGTTTTTAACCTCCTTTCACTCATTAACTTCATGGATTCTGCTGCTGTTTCAGCATGTGCATCGCTCTGAAGAGATCACATATAAGAAAATAGTTCCCAAAATAAAATAGAATATGAATCCAGGTCAGTTTTCAATCATCAGAAATCTTCCAGAATCCTCTCGGCGCTCTCTGAGTGTCGTCCAGCAGGGGCTCGGCTTTGAATAAGAACAGGATCAATGAATTGTGGTGAGATGAGGATCAATTTTACAGAAATCACTTCATACGTAGAATCATAACAAAGTCAATACACAGTCCTTTGTGTATGAAAAGACAAAAAGGAGTGTATAAAGCAGCAGTATGCAGTATTTGTTGGGAGCAGCAGGAGATAAAGTGCCAGATGTTTTGGGATGAGCCCTCTGTCTCCGAAATGTTCACCTGCTGCTCGGATATTTTGTGGGTAATTAAAGTTACACGTTTAGAAGAAGTCAGGGTCAGAGTGGAGAGAATCTTCTCCGACACTGTTATAAGTCTCTCTTTGTCCTAATTATTTTACTATTTACATATTTCTGCACTCTGTTTCAGAGGGATTCATTATGCTGCAAAAAAGCAGGTCCTTCCCTTGCTCTATTATTCAGGGCTCAGTCAGTCACAGACAGTCATTAAAGTTTCATAGGAAGCAATTTGGTGGCTGAGTTATTTGCAAAGTGAGGTGAGTGCATATGGTGCTGCTATACCTTTGTTTATGGCCTGGGCCTCCATGCTTTTCATGTCGAGAGAGAGAGAGAGAGAAAGTACCATCCTGCTCTCTCACTGGATTCATTTTGACTTGATGGATCCTAACCCCCTAAACTGTACCATATCCTCTAAGGTGGTCTGGGTCACGCATTTAACATTTAACAAGGTGCACTTTAAGAGAAAACGAGACAAGAAGTGTGAAAAACATCCCCCTACTGTCACATGATCCTCTGTTCTTTTATCTGCCTTGTATAGAACTTTGTAACTGTTCCACAAAATATATGTTTGTTAACAGATTAAAACTTCATTTTACCACATAAAACTAATATATCCCATATTAAAATAATTAAAAACTGCAGCTGCCTGATCTGGTGAGATTATCAGTGCCCACATGTGCATGACGTCAGAGCAAGTCTGGATCAAGTCAGACACAAATCTACCCAGCATGCATTGTGGGGTTGATCTCCTGTGATCGACTCTGCGCAGGCCTGGCTCATCTCAAACACACCTACTGCTAATAAACAGGAAACATCAGGAAACTCTTGAAAACTTACAGAGGAAAAATATTTATTTCAATGTTAGGAACAAAATTGTTCATTCATTCTTTTTTCCAGACTGTTTTCAAACTGAGCCGATTATGAAAAACATATTCAAACGTCCTTTGATGTTTTCAGAGAAGCACAATCCGCTGGTTGTTGTTGAAACTTCCGACACACGCAGCACCTCTTCAGTCTGAGGATGACTGAAAACAAATACATCCACAATTTTCCATCTTCACTAATTCATGTTACTAATCTTAGACTACAACAAATAATGGCAGCAGCTAGCTGCTACTGTAGCATTCACATGTGCTCACATGAATGACATAGTGACATGACATGTGACAGAGCTTCCCCTATGATCTCTAGGTTCTGGGATCCTGTGGAATAACTGCATCGTCCAAATATAGCAAGAAAACAGCCCTGAGTAAGATAAAGAAGTAAGAAAACCTTTGACTTAAAACAAAAGTTAAAGCTGTGATATTCTTTCCAATTTTGAGTTTGCTATAAACTTAATTATTGATCCATGCATTTCTACATTTCTCGCATCACCAGTTATTGCAAATACCCTCAAAAATCCAGATGAAGAGTGAAAGTGGGTCATTTAGATTCATTCAGCAACATAAATAAGAATTGATGCACAGCTCACAGAGCATTTAACCAACAGCAACAGATGACTGCAGAGCGACGTGCTGTGATTTCATCAGAATGCTTTTAAAATCTAAATTATATCCACATATCGCACATCTTAACTGGAACGTGCTAATTCAGAATATCTATACAGAATATGAAATTCAGAATGTTGTCATATTCAGAAGTTACAACAATTAGTCAGTTAATTAGTTTTTATATTATTTTGATAATAGAGCAGTTGTTTTATATACCTGAACTGACCTGCAGGGTATCACTCTCATGACGGACAGACTAGAATCGTGCAGTATACTCATACAAAGCCTAACCAATTTGTTAGAAACCATAAATATACCACAGACATGTGCATTTTTGCTTTCAGGGTAACTGTTTGACAGAACACACAGTGTGTCTGACCCAGTTTAACGTCTGCAGCAGCTTGTGACATTGAACACATCTTCTCATTTATCATTTTTGTTATTTTTCTGGATTTTAGATTAATACTGGAGACATCAAAACTATGAAATATTGAATTATATGTTAGCAAATAATGTGAAAACAAGGCAAAAATGTTTTATATGTTGGATTCTTGAAAAGCAATAAGACTCTTGCAGACTGTCCTCTGCACTTTGATTGCCAGAGTCTTTTTTTTATTTTCGATCCGTGGTCTTCTCCTGTTCACCAGACAACCTATTATAACGGTGCAAAAGTGTTTTTGCTCTCTGATATTTTAGATTCTTCAAAGCAGCCACAGTTTGCTTTGATAACAGCTTTGCACACTGTTGATATCTGAACCATTTCTTAAAAAAATAAATAAAGATAAGAGATTGAATGAGACGTGTGTCCAAACTTTTAACTGGTCCTGCACGTTATATGTTTTGTTGAGACACATTATCACAAAAGAAATCTGTAATTTATTCAAGGTAACAGTGTGGTTGTTTAAAAGAGAAGACAACAACTCCCATGATCCCACAGTACTTCATGATGTTTTCTATTATTGCTTTAGTGTGAGAGACCCCTAGTGACAGAACTTACGTATTGTGTGTTTAAATGAAACAAGATATTATTATTGTTTTAAGATAATTTTTGTCCTGTTTTTGTCCTTTATTTGATAGAACAGCTCTAGATATACAGGAAATGGGGGAGAGAGGGGGGAGGACACAGAAACTGATTCCACAGCTGCTGCTGAGGTCCCTGCGAAGCCCCTGGTTATCTTTTATTATATTATATCTGGTGATATTATTCTTAACCAGTTATTTTTTGTGTGGAATACATTTAAAAGTGTCTTGAATTCCTTTAGTATGCATAGTATTTTTATATTATATAATTTGGACCTTAATGGATGGCAGACATGCAGTGTCATGAACCACATACTCTTATATTATTCTAATATTCACCCTCCCTGAACAGTCTAAACTGGTGGAAATATTTCCTCATCTTTATCTATAATCTTAAAGCCGGAGTTCCCAAATTTTTCCATGCGAAGGATCCCAACAATAGATGCACATTAGACCACAAACCCGCAGTTTTACAGGATTCTGTAAGAAAAGAAAGTCTTCACAGTCAATAATGACTAAACCTGGATCCCTATAAATTACAATCAATCAAAACGACCAGCCTCATTTCCTCCCCGTTGTTCCAGCTTCCAAAAAATGTTAAAAAGTTCAAACATTCTGTTCCTCCTTTTGGACCCCCTACATCCAGCTCTCAGACCCCTGTTGGTCTCCAGGCCCCAGTTTGAAAACCATTGCCTTAAATTCCAGTGGATAGGATTTAGCGGCATCTAGCAGTGTGCTTGCAGATTGCAAACACCTCGTCTTACTTTCTCCTTCCAAGTGAGAAAAAGTGAAGCGTTTGGTTTTTCTGTTCTGGGCTGCTGGCGGCCTTCATTGTTTTATTACAATGCTGGGCTTCAGAGTTGACAAAGTTGATTGATGGAAGTTTGATGACAGAGAGTTTGTGGCTGCTGCAGGGTCTTTCTGTGCAGAGTTTGCATGTTCTCCCTGTGTCTGAGCGGGTTCTCTCTGGGTGCTCCGGCTTCCTCCCACAGTCCAGAGACACGCAGGTTAAAAGGCTGATTGACTTGTAGGTGTGAATGTGAGAGTGGGTGGCAGTTTGTCTCTGTGTGTGACATGGTGACCTGTTCATGCTGTACCCTGACTCCTGCCAAATGTCAGCTGGGATCAGCTCCTCTTCTCCATGACCGGGCAAAGGATGAACAGTTTTAGATAAGGGATAAATTATGAATTTTCAGTTATAATTACTACAAAACTGCAACAGTACTGTTACAGTAATATCTTGAGAAATCGTGGAGTGAAAGTAGAGTAATCACCAAATCCTACCACGTAAAATCTTCATGTATTCTGAGCCTGGTTGTCCAAGGAAAGATTTCCTTATAATAAAAGTGGCTGCACAAAACAACCTCAAGTCTTTTCCTTAAGGTTTCCTTAAAATATTTATTTACTTATTTAAGATTTTCTCCTCATCTTGGTCTTACACTTGAGGAATCCCTTAAAATCAGTTAATCACGTGCACAAAAGAACTTAGCAACCAAAGTAAGGGGAAAGAAAACTTAAGTTACCTCTGACTCTATCTGAACTGCAACACAGCTGAGTTTATAGTGATAAATGAGTAATGTGAGAGGGTGAAGTTATGCCATTAAATCGATAGTTCACCCAGAAATAAAAAATTCAGTCATTATCTACAGTACTCACCCTCATGCTGATTGAAGGTTGGGTTTAGTTTTTTGGTCCATGAAACACTGCTGGAGTTTCACAGGAAAACTGGAAGTAAAATGGTGACCAGTTTTCAAACATAAAAAAACAACAGAATAAAAACATAAAATGCCTCCATACTGCTCGTCTGGTGTAATCCAAGTCTCCAAAAGCCCCAACATGCCAAGTTTTACACCATGTTTTTACACCATGTTTTTAGCCTGAATCTTCACTGTAGATCTTTAGCTTGGAGCTACATTCACATGCACACTGTCTGAACTGGGCGTGTGTGGTGTGACTGTGTGCAAACAGCATGTCAGGGTTTTAGGAGACTTACTGACATTCTGGTAAAATGTCCCAAGCAGCGCATTTCTGGGGGCTTTTACACCTTTATTTATAGGACAGATGAAGATATGAAAGGAAAGGGGAGAGAGAGTGGGGGACTGACGTGCAGCAAAGGGCCGTAGGCGGGAGTCGAACCCACGGCCTCTTTTATTTTAATCTTGTGGATCATATTCAGTCACACTGGAGCCAAAAATAGATTTAATGAATGAAAGAAACTCAGTTCATGTCGCCTACGTCTGCTCTGGAAACATCATCAGATCACATGTGAGCATGACTGAAAGCTGTGCACATACGTGTGTGTGTGTGTGTATGTGTGTGTGTGTGTGTATGTGCAGGTTCCTGTCCCGTCCTTCAACTCCAGTCAGCTGATCTAACAGTGGAAATGAAACCAGCTGTGTTCACTGTTTTATTTTTGTTTCGATTTCTTTGTCACAAACTATCTTTGATTTGAGGTCAAATGTTCGTTAATGTCCATCACTGCTAATGACGCCACTCATTAAGTACACAGCGGCAGAGGGACCCATTAGAAGTGATGACTTCGACCTCGACTCAAAGTCCCATTATGAGGCCTTCAGAGCACCTTCTGTTTACACGTGAAGCATCAATGTGCAAAATATCCACTCAGCTCTGTCAGCTGCTTTCTTTCGTTTTGAAATTTATTAATTTGCATTTTTATATATATTTAAACAAATAAATTAGATAAAAATATATATGTATGCTTTGCAGCCCATCTGTTGTTTTTCTCTGTATGCTGAACCTACACAGTTTTAATATTCATGCTTAAATAAACAATGTGCTTATTGTTAGGCAGATAATATATGAAAGCAATAAAGTATGTAAATGTAGAAATGTGTGACTGTTTTATTGGAAATGGTCATTAACACCTGATCCTATAGAGCCACATATACAGTAAGACACTGTACATTGTTTTTCTTGCTTTCTTGTTACTGTTTTTCGTGGTGACATGAAGTTCGGCTTAACAAGTTGACCTTTTCATTACAGGCCTATAGCTGCCTATGAAACTCTAATTAAGACTCATAATAAAACCACCACTGGGGTTCTTCTGAGGTCGGGGGTGGGGGGCAGTGGAAACAACTCATGCAGACACTGCAACTGTGCACATGAACCATGCACTCAAAAACAGCACAGGTTATACTCCTCACACTGTGTCAGGTACATATATGATATAAAACAGTAATTAAACCACAGGTGTAAAAGGGGAGACGTGTGCGACCACACGACTCTGGCAGAGGACTTTTATTTTGACAAACCACTTGCCTGAGAACATTACTGCGCATTGAGACATTCCCACTATAAATTGATGCAGAAAGGTACAAATTGGTGCATAAAATCACCAGAATGCAGGAAATTAAGTATGAAATTAAGTAAATTAACAGGCAGGCAAAACAGCAAATATTTGCATAATTTAGATTTAGTAAGATTTAGGAGGATTTATTGTCAGAGTACGGGAGACATTCAATGTAATATTCATAAGTATGTTTTCATTAGTGTATAATCACATGGAAATAAGAATGACTGTGTTTTCATTACCTCAGAATGAGCCCTTTATATCTACAGAGGGAGCGGCTCCTCTTCCACAAATGCCGCCGTGTTGCTTCTTTCGTGAGTTTTGCAGCCGCCGTACGTTCTCCTCCATGCTCGGAAGGGGAGGGTGAAGTGAGGTGACCACTAAATCTCACACACGGGCCTTTTAATGACCAGTGAATAGTAATTTTTAGTCATGTACATACATTTAACAGAGTTACTGGTCATACCTCCAGATTAAGATTTTTACAAAACAAACTTGTGCTTGAGTAAAGGATGTAAATACTTCCTCCATTGCTGTAAACTGACTTGCTTCAGGCCGGCTCTGCTGTACAGGCTGTACGTGCACGACACACTGAACTGTATCTGCAGGTTCTTGTCATTGTTATCACTGTGATGTACAGACAGATGGACGGACAGATGGACAGATACATTCATTCCTCCACTCCGTCATCTTTCACCGACCTTTCACTCTTCTCACTGAGCCCTGTTCTCTAAAAGCTGTTTGTCAGACCAAAAGGTGCAGCCCTGTCACAGAACCAACACCACTGTGGAGCAAACAGCAGATTACTGTCAGTTCTTATATTCTGAAAATGGCCTTTCATGATATTTGAAATATCTAATCTCCTGCTGAAAGTCAGTGGCCTTTGTCTTGAGATGGACAGATCACATTAATCCACAGAAGCCTTTTGTCCATTTAATATCTCATAGTAATCCATGACCATTGCTGCATATGTATTTATAAGATGATTACATACGACACATCATTCACAATATCTACTTGAAATGAAGAGGTCAGATGTTGCTACTGACCCCAACCCAGGGGACAGCTGCAAATCAATCAGGAGACCATTTTTCAACATATTACAAGTACATCAAATTTCACTAATTAACTTTTGCTTTTCAACTCGGTAAACATATTATTCTTAAAATGTCCATTATTTTGCAATAATGTTATAGTATTATTTCTTCAGTAATATTTATCAAATAACTTTTAGAACATGCTCATTTGTATTTGGGTTAACAATCATTTTATTCACCCCACAGTGACGTGTGCATGTTGAAAAATACTGTATTGTGTGTGTTCTGTTTGGAAACAGCTGCTCAGCTTGGAGGACCTGTTGCATTTGTCCCTGTGACTGTCTGAGAGACATATTTCATTGAGATTTCACTGAGATGTTTATTTCATAATTTTCTGTCAAAAACACCTCCTTAAAATAATTTTTGGCTAAAAAAAAAAAGTTTAGTTTTTTTCATTAAATGCAGCAGCAGATGTTGAATGTGTCTTCTGTCCTCCTGGTGGGGAGAGGGTCTAACTGAGCATGTGCAGTACGAGTGTCATCACTCTAGCATGTCTCTGATTGTAGTCCTGACATTTTACCCAGAAGTCTGAGTCAACCTCACACAATTTACAACATAAACAAACATGAATCATTAACAAAAAAAGTCTCAAGAAATCATATGAAAGCAAAGTTTTATGATTTTTCTAAGTGCAGGTGTTTTATGAGAAACATTCCACAAATTACAACATTAAAATCTGACAAATGTTTATTATTCATAAAAGTTTCCTCTATGATATTTAATAAAAGTTACCGAGTAGTGGTTCAAGGGTGTTTCTTAACACTGGTACCACTTTTTTGCTTCTTATAAATAATAATTTAAATCAACAGCACTATATTAGCATACTTGAATATAAGGCAACATAAATTGGCACTAATCCATATAAATGTTGGCATTAATATAGCACTCTTATATTACTTTCAAAATATTTGTAACTGCCAAACTGGCAAGTTTGCCAAATCTTTTGAGGAAGAGATGGAATATGAAATGCTCAGAAGGCAAGAAACCCACTCGGGTCAAC
>JAJHUR010122409.1:1245-12159 GCA_027495735.1 Lutjanus campechanus | reverse complement strand
ACTCAATGCTGAGCAGGACTCAGCTGTCAATCATGATGTCAGACACCCTTTTTATAGCATCAAACTATTATATAAAACCAAACTTATCGGAACAATGAAAATTAACATTGGAACATACATCAGTTTGCTAACAACCACCTGATTTTTTAGTTTGGCCCATGTCCTATCTGCTAACATGGGTAGGGCAGGTTTCATGACCTATGCTACAGCCTGACACCAGGGTGTGATCATCTTTGTGGCGCTGTCAAGTTGTCCATCTTTATATACAGTCAATGGTTTGTATCAAGTTTTGTACAAACACATCGGGTAAAAGTTGAGATATTTTGCTGGATAAGTAAAAACTTTGACCTGTTTTCTGCTGATGTTAGAAAGGTAAAACGAGTCCCTTAAGTAGGACTCATCCTCTGGAGACCACAAATGTTAGTACAAAATTTCATGGCAATCCATCCAAAAGATGTTTTGGACTTAAGTGGTGGACTACCTGACAGCATGACATTGCCAGGATAGTTTAGCTAAAAATTTGAAAATCACTTTTCAGAAACTTCGTCTCTATTACCCTGGTTAACTCACAGTTTCACTGTGAACAACTTTCAACTTCAACTTTTTACTTCTTCAGAGAGAGTTGCCCATCTGGACAGTGAATTAGTCACCGTTTCTGGAAAGGAACACCGCTGCTCAGTTTCATAAATTTAATTTTCAATACTGTAAGCACCAGAAACAAAATTCCATTAATCATACTGGGGTGGAGGCAGCTATTTCAGAGGCTGATTCATCCTTACCTGGGCACAGTTATCTGTATTGCTTTACACCATTGGAAGAAAGTGAAAAATTTTGTTGTTTTCTGTGTATTTTAATAGTTAAAGCACAGAAGAAATATAGGTTTTAAGAAGCATTGTTTAATGTGCTTTTATACTACTCTGGATGTCAAAACAGTCTTAAAAAATGCTCAGCATTAGGTGTTTTGTATTTGTTGAGGTGTAAGGAAGAGGAGTCTTCCCTATCTGGGCTTGACCATCATGAAAACCTGCACCCCTCCACTCCACAACTCGCTCTCTTCCTTCCTTCCACTCCATGTACAGGATGTATTTCTGATAAATGGCAGAAGGATGGATGGGCTGACAGAGGGGCCGGACAATAATGGCTGATCTACAGGACACAAATGCAGCTACTGAGGAGATTTATGAGCCTCTGCTCATCGTAGACTGTCCAGTAACCGATGAGATGATTTCTCAAAGCTCTGGACGGACGGCAGCGAGTGCAAGGGAAAGCTTTTTCTCTTGTCCCAGCGCATTATTTATTAATCAGATGTTTTGGGTGGAAGCCACTTCAAGGAGTGCACCCAGGAAACAACACGCCGGCCGTAAACATGACAAAGACGGGAGAGAACAAGTGTGAGAGGGAGAGTGAAACTGTCAAGGCAAATCAGGGGCATGGGAAGAGGGGAAAAGTGGTTCTTTACATGCAAGACCCTCAATGAATGTGATTCACTGGAGAAAACTTAGATGATATTCATGTAATATGCAAGAGCTACTTTGAGGAAACCATCACATTCAATAACCTTGAAAGGCTATGACGTCTTGATATGAACCTTAGAAAAATCTCTTCTCCACTTATGTTTTATCATCTCAATAGCACCTACATCACATAATAATCTAAGGTGGACAAACGATTTAGGTGGGTAATTGTTGGTTAAACAGTTCAGCAAGCTATTAGTCAACTTGTGAAGGAAAATCACAATTTTTTTTATTTTTTTGTTTGTTAGGCCAAACCATTGGTAGCATTTTTTATTTTTATTTTGGCAAACCTATTCACCATTAACAAGTTGCTTATTGACATGCATTATTTACATGCATACTAGTAGCATATTGGCTCTTTGTTATTCATTATAGCATTATTCTGCTCTTGATCATATCATGATCATATTATACAACAGCAAGACAATATTTCAAAGTTGTTTCCTCTTCAGACTTAGTAAATCCATTACTACACAAAACCAAGGCACTCAAGTGTATTTATTGTATGTTTCTTTGGTGTGTGAAGGATCACACAGATTTTCAACCATAGCTCTATGTATTTGTTATCCTGCTATATGACATGCTCATATAAATATTGACACCTGCCAATATTCTATTTATCAGAGACAGGCTCCATTTAGCACCTTATATCCCACATCTGATGACAGGCCTGGCAGCTGCACCAGAGTCTACAAGAGCAATTTTTTTTCCCAGCCTGCATCACCAGGTGTAGGATTTTGGATGGTTAACAGTTAAGAGTTACTGACAAGACTAAAAGTGTGTATGCCATACGATAAATACTGATACTGAATTTCAGTAGTTGTGCGCTAAAACAAATTCACTAAGAGTGAAGAGAAGGCAACTTCAGAATAAGGAAACTGTGGTTTAAGAAGTGTAAAACTACTAGTGAACAGATTATGAGCAACCCTTCACTTTAGTAGGGAAACATATTCTGTTAGAAGGGGTCAACATAGTTATTTCTATATTATTAACACACATGGTTTTGTGTTTCAACAGACCATATTCATTAAACGTTATTAAGGGAGAACCACTTTATAAGGCCCATATTGAGAAAAGCATATAAAAATCATAATTTATGAATAACTTACTATCAGTAAGCACTAATTTGAGGTTAATGAGGGAATATTAGTTAATGGCCTAGTAGATGTAGAATATGGTCATTATGCAGAATAAAGCATTAATTCGTGCTTCATGAAGCCAATATTCTACTGCATGCTAATAAACACCTAGTTAATATAAAGTGTTACTGTACCAAACAATGAATCAAGGAAGTAATCCACTGATTAACTAAAGTCAACTATTGCACCTTGTTGCATTGTTGTCAATTCAAGACGTACTAAGTGGCAGCTCTTTCTACTATTTTGAGCGGTACTCTGTTGCAGCTACAGTATTTGATCATTAATCCTCATTTTGTATATTCAGCAGTCCTCGAGGATCAATATTACAGCGGAGAACAAGGCAGCATGCCACCCCAACAGTTAATGTCTGGTCAAAATGGTCCTTTAATTGGGAGCACTGTTGTAGTTGTTTAGAAATGGGGCACTATCAAACAGCGGTTTACAATCCGCTCCTCAATGCCAAGCTGATGTGGCCGCCAATGCAACTTTCATAGGATCCCTGATTAAAAACTGCTCTGCAGTCCCCAGCCTCCTGACCCTTCACCCTGGCTCCACTCCATCTCAAAGCTCGGGGAAATTAATTAAAATTTCACAGAGATGGTATCGCATCGCATCTCAGATGAAGGCAGGGAGGGGGAGAAAAATCAATCAAAATCATCTCCATCTACTCCCTCAACCCACTGGTTGGCTTGGAGGCAGGAAGGAGCTGCAAGATGGCTACAGAGGCACTTCCTGTGAGAGAATTGAGCGCTTCCTGTGCTTGAGGGCCCGGCAAACTTTTCCTAAATAACGTCATCAATCACAGCAACGGCTCACTCTCACTGCCCCACAAGGAGAGCAAACACACAAATAATTATACATCGTAATTTAGCCCAGAGGAAAGTCTGTCCCTGTTTTCCTCTTTTCCCCAGCGGAAAGCAGCGTATCACCCCCCCACCTTCCTGCCCCCGTCCTTTTCTCCCTTTACACAACAATAAAATTACATTTGCATTAGCTGTGAGAGAATTTGGTTGGATGATTTATTGAAGCAATCAACACTATGCTGGCCAATCCCTGGTCCCCTCACAGAGAGAGAGAGAGAGCGTGTGTGTGTGTGTGTGTGTGTGTGTGTTGTGGAGATTGGGTGGGGTAGCTTGGAGCACAGAGAAAGGAAGAAATAGCTTGGGCTGGGGACCAAAGGGGGAAGCGAGGTATGAGCTGTGCAGCGGAGCAATCACCAAGATTCTGCCTTTGATTAGATTAGCATTAAACAACACCCTGACAGATATGACAAATAGGTGCATTAGAGCCTGTCATTCTTCTCTCTTTGCTTTTCTATCTAGCTTTCACTCCTGCTATTCCTTCCTCTCTGGACGTTAGAGGGCTCACATTCCCTCCATGTGTCCCACTGGCACAAATCTATGCGTGGCCACTGACATCCAAACAGATGTGTAATCTGACTGTATTACCTTTTTAGAGATGAAGCGAAGTGAATAATGGGACCCAAACAGGGTAGGGGTTAAAAAGGGGGAGAAGGTGGAGGGAAGAAAGCCAGATGACAGCCGCTTTTTCTTTAGAAAATAAAGCTGATAAAAAAAAAAAAAGCCGAGCGCAGTGGTGAGAGAGGCGTCATTAATCAGATGTGTTTTTGTATTATTGGAGATCTTTGTGTTTTCATGAGGTGTTTTAAATGGTAAAAGACGCAAACAAACAGGGCCAGAGGGGAGTTATTATCTGTTGTCCTTGTCACTGGATGTGTGTATATGAGGGCAACTGTTTGTGTGTGTTACGCTACAAAAAATAAATGTTTCTACAGGGAATAAACAGACTATTCATATGGGTTGAATTTGAAGGACCAGTGTGTAGAATTTGAACCTCATTTATGCCCCTGTTACATATGAAAATATATTTGTCTGTTTCAGATGTATGTATGTATGCATCCTTTACGTGGTTGTTAAACAATAAATCCACTAGAGGGCACTGCTCAGAATCAACAAAAAGAAGAAGAAGAGTCAAAAGTTTCTGACAACAACAAACATGGCAACGCTGGAAGAGGTTGTAATAATGCACCTCTTGAGAAAGTCGCAAAGCAGAGGCAGCGTTGTAGGGGGCAACGGTCTGCATGGCCATAAAATATATTGGGACATGTGGACGGAGAATTTTTTCAATTGCTGATGAACGTCATTTCCGGTACTTTCAGATGTTTAAATCTTTTTCATCGTGTCCTGTGGTCATGTCTCGCTTGAACGATTGGATATACTGCTACACTGCCCCCACGACTACTGGTGGTGCTGCATCATTTTGTCCGTTTTGTCGGTATCTGCAAGTTTTCAGAAAACGTGCACAAATCCGGACAAAATGAACAAACAGTACAGAAAGAGCGCTCTGTCCGTATCCATATGAGTATCTTATGTTTGGTATAAACAAGCCTTTAGTGGCATCAAGCAGAGAGCTTGCAGACTGCACTTCGTTGCACAGTTCTTCTCACTCTGCCCCTCCAAACATGTAGTAGAATCTATAGTGGCCACAAAACTTGTGCAAAACCCGGAAGGCTGTATATAAAGCCAGTGTTTGGTTTGTCCATTGTGGGCTACTGTAGAAACATGGCGGTGCAATACGGCGAACTATGTGGAAGACAACCCACAACCTCTATAAGTATAAACTGATTTTTAAAAACAAATACTTGTCTAAAGCTACAGCAGCACATGCACATTCGCTGTATCAGTTATAACAGAAATACATTTAGGTAGAAGTGTGGGGTTTGGATCAAACTTTGAGACGATCTACAACGTACATGGCATCTTTCAATCACCCAGCCAGATCAGCTGGATGCACCGCACTGGACAACCCCAGAAGGAGTGAAGTAGAGTGGGAACATGTGCCATGCTACAGCTGTGACTTAAGGCTGCTCGTGGCTAATGTCCTGTCAGGGAAATTGATGATGAAACTGACAAAATAGGGGCTGGCAAAGTAACAGGAGATCAGAGATGGTTGTGCCCACACAGAGAGACCTGCTCTACCAAAACATCCTGGATCAAGCTGTTACACTCAATGGGTGGACTGCACTCCAAACTGACAGTACACAACACGCAAGGCTCCACCAAGACAAGGGGAGGAGGACTCTGTGTTTACACTGATGATGCTTCATGCACAAACACAGTCACAGTTGATGGACAATGTTTACCAGATGTGGAACTTTTTATGTGAAAATGTCGACCACATTATCATCAAAATCTTGTTGCTGCTGTTTACATTCAACCTGACTCAAATTCAAAAAATGCCCTAAAGAATTGTTACCTGGGTGTATACATGTAAATGTATATATTCAATAGTATATAATGTACATATTTTATATCATTTTATATGTATTCTGTTCTGATTTTAATTATCTGTATATATGTCAAGTAGGATGAAGGGACTATAACTTTCTTGTCATTGTGTAAGCCTGTGTTGTTTAATGATAATAAATTACCTTGATAAATCCCCATAAATGTTACACATGGGACTTTAAAACACAAATATAATCTACACTGTGTACTGTGTGTTGGTCCACACACAGTAACTGAGCAGCCTTCAGTAGCTTGGTGTCTGTTAATGCTAATCAGCCATCCTGGAGTGATCTATTGACATCCCCGATCATTGATCTGCCCACGCCTGCTTATGATCCCTGAATTAGTATTCATGAATCCGGCAGCAGCTAAATAAACTTGGCAACAAAACACCCACAAGACAACAGAGACGAGAGGGATAATCAATGCAAAGCACCATCAAATCTACATTATCCCTCCTCATCAGTTTGGCCAGGCCACAGGGGCCGCCGCACGGGTCAGAGGTGACGCGGACAGGTCGGCCACCCTTGACCCTCAAACCAATATTTGCAGCCGGAGATGCCTTCTCTCCAGTTTCTCTGTCCTCGCTCGGGGACATGGGGTGAATGTGTAAAGGTAGACATGGTAGTGTGGAGAAGAGATAAGGCGTGGGATGGCTCACTGTCCACTCAGGGCTGTGGATTTACAGCACTCAAGGTGAGCCTGATAAATCAGAAGCGGAGGACGGGGATAAGTACAGATATAGATGCCAGACTTGCCTGTGAACACAGAAGCATGACGAGCTCCACCACTGAGCTGCTGGACTTCATACACACCAGACCTGGAGAAATATCAAAGAAAGGGAGTCAGAAAAGATGTACATTTAACAACAAATCCACAACAAATATTTTTTGTGTATTTTATTTAAATCTACTACAAGCAGCTTAGGTCAAAAATAAAGTAATCTACATAAAAATCTCCCCCTTCTTCATTTTAACTGGTCAACATACGACTCACTGCATCTTTGCCTGTGAAAACGTGAACACAGGGTTGTTTCATCTGATTTTCAAGGAGAATCTGACCCAGTGGCAGGTATCAAGAATAACTACACAGAAATAGCCACTCTTCTCACGGATGGTCTCGTTAGCTTATGTAGGTCATATAGAGGCATCAATATTAGATTGAAACGGTTTCATAACCACTTAAAAACTCAAATTTTCTAAGTTTTTAATAAGCCTTCTGCTGAGCTTGTGGAAATATATTCGTACAAAAGTTGTCAGAAGTATCTATACTTCAATACTTTTTTGATACCACATGTTAAAACGATACAATATCCATTCATTTATGTATCCAAAGTACCGAAATTATATTAAAAAAACATCTAAGTGCTCATTTAAAGTTCTGTCTGAAACTTGGCCTGCAGCAAAACCAGACCGTGTTCAGTGACCCTCAGCATTGTGAGCAAATTGTTATTTTAAAAAAACAAAACAAAAATTATCTTATTTTGTGTGCATACGTCTTTTCTTTTTTGCTGTGGTACCGAAAATGGTACTGAGTATCGTTTCTTATTAAGATTTTGATAAAATATTATTTTAAACATATTAAAAAGATACAAAATACAAGATACAAATAAACAATAGAAGTACAAAATAAATCAGAGGAAAAAAAATATACAACAAATGTTCGGCAGGAATAAATTATTCTTGTCCACAAAGGAGTAGGAAGAAGTGAACTCTCTTATTTTTCATCGATACACTTCCAGCTTTAGGTCCATAATAAATAAAATAAATTCAACAAATAAATACTTATTTGCATGCACAAATGAGGTAAACAAAAGTAAACAAAACAACACAAATGAGAATCAGCCTACACATCATGTCCCCTGTCACACTGTGCTAGTTTCGCTCTCTGATCATCCATTTCATATGCATTAAGTATGTTGTTTTTAAACATTCATTTGTACTTATTTTATGTTGGATATGTTTTCGTTAATCAATAAAGTTAGTCCTGAGAGTAACTCCTTTGATTGTAATGCAATGACTTTTAGTGTTAGATCTCATTGATTGCTTCTTAAAAACACAAAGTCCTCTGAAATTGTGTGGACTTCATCTCAAGTCTATAAATTTTAGTTGAGTTTTATTTGATAAAGAGTGGGTTGACTGGTTCTCTATATGTGTATTTATTTACAATTCTTATGGCCCTTTTTTGAAGGATTAAATTTGGATTAGTGTATTTCCCCACACTTCCACAGAAGAGGTTATATACAGTATATATATGAGAGCATGAAATTCACTTGTATTGTATTTAGGCTTAAAAATCTGGTATGACAACACTGATTCATTCACTCTCACAAATAGACAAAGATTCCCCAACCTTGTGCCATCTGCAAGGGAGCAGATAGTATTGATGGGCCTAATGAGCCGACATGATGTTACTGTAAACTAATACATATTTGGGCCTTGTATTACAGGCCTGACTTGGCCAGCATATGTCCCATTGATCCCTAATGGCGAGTTCTGGGCTTTCAGGGGGCAGGAGGCCACTAGAGTGTCCAGAGGCTGCTGCACAGGCACAGACGGGAAGAAGGCAGCAGAGTAGCCTTTGGTCTTTCAGTTGCTCTTCATATGACACATGTAGACAAATACACATGCATGCACACACACACACACACACACACACACACACACACACACACATACACACACCTCCCCCCCTGCCTTCTCTTCAGGCCCCCCTGCAGCTATCAATCAACTTTCCATTTTGTTTGGTGGCAGCAGACATCCCAAACACTGCTATTAGTGGCCTGGCCTCTGACCTGGCCCCCTAGAAACCTTCAGCACAACTACCAGCTTTTGGCTCAACGCACACTCATCACAATATTGGATTAACAGCTTGGAGATGTTTTTGCATTTAAATGAGAACAATAGTTAATAGAAGCAGCATCCGTGAGGTCTGTGAGCACAAAGTGAAAAAAATGTTGTTGTATCTGTGATGTTGTACTTACTCGTGCCCTCGATGAGGAGCTCTTGTCCGTGGCTGCCCAGCAGAGTCCGAGAAAGGAAGGGGGCAAAGTCCACGAAGATCTCTCTCAGCAGAGGAGCTGCCTTCTCCAGAGCATGCTCCAGACGTTCTGAGATACTGGAGATGTGATCCAAACCACACACACACACACACAAACATAGCACACACATAACAATTAAATTACATTCGCATGAAACTTCAGGACAAATCTTGAAAAACACAAATTTAAAAATAATACATTAGTAAAATATCAGTTTTTAATGTGAAGGAAAACTGGAATTAGGACAAAGCAACTATCTGATTGTATATGCTTATGTGCATAAAAAAGCTGATAGTGTATGTGCTTGTGTGTGTGTGTGTGTGTGTGTATGTGAGAGCGAGAGAAAAGAAGATGAATCACCTCATATTGGGGGCTGTGTTCTGGGTCACAGGGGAGAGTGGGGGGACAGATGGCAGGCTAGCGCTGGCTGGAACCTGGCCGCCTGCTGCAGGGAGAAACCAAAGAACTCTGTTATTAGTCTGGATGTTGGACAAGAATAAGACGCTACACACACACACATACACACACACACACACACAGCAATACATTATAAGACCAGGGTAGCACCATAAACCTGTGTGGAAACATGCCTCTTATGAAATAATACAACGGTCCTCATTCAAATGTATAGAATAGGGGGATTTATGGTCAAATAGGGCAAGTGGGGGTATAATTTTATGGTTAGATAGTGGATGATGTACTCTGAGCACAATATGTCTTCCTTATCAATTTACAATTCAGAGATGATGGAAAACCTCTAAATTATGCACTCAAAGGTGGGTAACGTTTCACTGTCAGCCACAGTCATACTAAAAACAGTGTAATCATTTTTTAGATGGTGTTATTTATATCAAACACGTGCACAATATTAAAGGGATAATTTGGATTATTTAATGAGGGGTTGCATGAGGTACTTATCTATAGTCAGTGTATTATCTACAGTAGATGCCGGTCGGCATGCCCTCTGTTTGGAGAAGCAGAGAGGAGTACGAGCTAAGCAACGTACTGATGTGGACAGAGTCAGCAACAAAACATAATTTTGCCACTTCAATATCAGTTTAAGCACACGCTAAATTTAGAATATTTTCACCGCTTTACCTTGCCGTTTCCCATGGGAAAACACTGTTTGAAAAGCCAAATATTGCCACTGATATCAGTAATTACTTATCAGTAATTTTACTCTGCAGAACAGGGGAGTCACCGGTCTACCACTGCATTGTTCTGTTAATTTGTTTGTGTTACTATGTGACTTTGGTGTTTTAAAACATCAGTTCAGATTCATCAAAGTCACACAATGACACAAACAAACTAACCACCCAAGGCAGCCATAGACCAGCAACTCCTGTGTTCTGCAAGGTAAAATTACTGATTTTTCTTATGGAGTTTGGTTGGTTTGGATCGAGCAATATTTTGCTTATATAACAGCAGTTACCTGTCATAAAAGTCTGTCTTATGGAGAGGTAAAGCTGTGAAAATATTCTATATGTGGCAAACACTTAAACTAATTATTGATTTTTTTTTTTTTTTATGGACCTTTTTAAAGTATCACATACAGCCCTACATTAAATACTTTGAAGTCTCCCTCCCTTTAAGTACTTATTATAAATAGTAAAACTAATCCTTTCAGTGTTACACCTGTATGAATGTGAGATGTTAGAAAATGCCTACATTTTCTTTTTCATTTTGTTTTTACTCGTTAAGTCATTACATACCAATTTACCCCTCTGGGCTGTTTTTGTGACTGTTTCATTACACGACTAAAAGGTGCTTTACGACTTCATTCTGGAGACAGAGGCGCACAAGGTACAAAGTCCATGTTTGATTGATCTGGCAGTAAATTCACTTCCCTGTGGCTCATAAATAAGCTAATGCCCAGCTGAATATGGAGGAGGGGGATTCCTCTGGTGTTTCAG
>JAJHUR010122408.1:0-10666 GCA_027495735.1 Lutjanus campechanus | reverse complement strand
ATTACAATTTATGAAGGAAACTATGTGTATATTATTAACTTATTCTGCAGTTTGCTTGTTGTTATGTTACCCCTGTGCTTTCTTTTTCTTTTGGGATGGAAGAAGAAGTCTAATATGATGCAGAGAGTGGATCTGGATGATAAAAACTGTCCAGTGTAACACTGCAGTTCGGCTCAGAAAGGCTCCAAACACGACCTATCAAACTACAATTCAACTTGAACTACAAACCTCTTTGTGTTTGTGTCTTTTTAATTCTTTTACAGTAATGTCGTATAAGATAAATATATAAAGGTAATGCTAAATAAATTGACTCCTCACAGTGTTTCATAGTGTAGTTTTGACTCTGCAGTGTAAACCAACATGAACACTTTCAGAGTGTTGAGTTTAACTCTACTGCTGCTGAATTTACTGAACTCACAGCTTTGATATTGTTGAAAGTGAATCTTACCGTCCGCGTCTCTCTGTCGGTGTGTCTCTCTGTCGGTGTGTCTCTCTGTCGGTGTGTCTCTCTGTCGGTGTGTCTCCTGTCGGTGTGACAAACTGTTTCCTGGATTGTCTCAGACGATGTCACGTAAGAGACGCAGCTCTGTCAGCCCACTCGTGTTTCATTTTGCAGTGAACAGATGATAACAACATGACAACAGAAGAGAAACTTCTGAGGAAAATGCAGGATGTTGAAAAGTTGACGCCAAACTGCACTGCTGGCTTTAAAAAATCAATAATGTGTGAAAAATGTGGAATATTTGACGGATTACTGAAAAGCTGATTCCAAAATGAAATGGATGTGAGTTTATATGTTGTTTTTTTTAAAAGGGATAGTTCACCAAAAAATGAAAATTAAATCATTATCTCCTCACTCTCATGCTGATTGAAGGTCAGGTTTATTTTTTTAGTTCACAAAACACTGCTGGAGTTTCACAGGAAAACAGCAGAATCTCCCAAACTGTTGTTCACACTCTTCTATGTCACACTGTGTCACAGAATTTAAAGTTGACTAACTCAGAGTCTTATCCCTGTGCTTTAACCAGCAGTCACTGTAGATTAACAGATGCACACAGTAAAGCATCACTCTGATGAGTCCTCATTAGGCAGGAGTTCATCCTAATTGTGGAGAGTTTCTCATGTAAATTGACCCTTTCAGCAGAAGAGGTCAGTTTACACGAGAAACTGCCTGTCCATCATGAACATGATGTGCATGATGGCTGCAGAGTTTCTCATGTAGATTGACCTTTTCTCCACATTTGTGTCACACGTTTTATGATAATGCAGCTCTCTGAGGAGCAGAAACTCTAAATGTGGGTCTGAGACTTTTGAAAACACATATTCTAATCTCACATATCTATTTATTTATCAGACATCACTACTGTGATGACATCAACTGTTGCACGAGGGCATTTCTACCACACTGTAAAAAACAAGAAAGTTGAGAGAACTCACAATTTTAATCAATAGATTTTTGAGTTTTGATCCCAACTCAGATTCTTCAGTTTTGAAAAAGTTTCACCAACTACTGACCTTTTGTTGAGATAATTTACTTTTCTTCTTTGGATAAACTTAATGCTTTGAATTTTGGAAGCCCAAAACATTGTATTTTTTTAAATTAGTAAATTCATTGAAGTGAAAGTAAATGTAAAAATTCAAATATTTATATTTTTAATTTTAAAAAGGCACAAAAAAGACAAATCAGGATCAAACATGAACATTTTTTTCTTTTTTAGTTTCTCTAAAGAAGATATGTAGCCTAAATTATCTCAAGTGCAAAAAATTTTAAGTTTGAGTTGGGCTCAAAAGTCAGCGCACTGTGTTTAAGTCATCTCAACTATTTCTTTCTTTTTTCCCTTGAGCTGCTGCACCCTGCTGGGCAATTCTGCGAAGTTTAACATTTATTTTAAATAAAGCGTTTAAAATGTGATGAGGGGGAAACGAGAGCCTGTTAATTCTACAGTTAATTCAGCTTATTTTGTCTCATTTATGAGGAAGGCTTACGCATGGCGCCGCTGGCGCTGAAAAGAGCATTGTTTACACGTTGCCATGACAACACCGGAAATCGATAGTAAAGCTGTTTTCTTATGCTGTCATAAAATATTCTGTTTACCGTCATTTCGGGATACTTTATTAGTTCAAATCATTATTATGTGATCTTTGTTATATTCATGTTGATAAATGCGTTTTTCTTTGTAAATCACGTGACCATGACCCGGAAGTTGAAGCGGAGGACGTGAAGGAAAAGTCCGGGAGAAAAACATGAGACTGTTCTGCTTCTGTTAATGATCCTACAGTTGGTTTATCAGGCAAACACGGTAATAACTGATTAAATTACAACTTTTACTTTTACTGTTATACTTTGGTTTATAAGGAAATTAGACACATAAAGTCTGTTTATTGTCTGTTTTTTGTTTATCTTATAGTCCATGAAGTGTGAACTCTTTTATGACCAGTGTAGAAATAACACATTTTACAGCTGATTTATTTATTTATCTGTAAAGACTTATGCACTCAGGTTTATGTGATAGGGGAGACCTGGGGCGGTAGTAACAATTTTGGTTTCAGCATCAGTAACTCAGAAGTTGTTTGTGTTTGATCTCAAACTTTAATACCCACATTTGTTTACTACAAATAAAACTTTGTTGACCTTCTACATAAGATTAGGTGAGTTAATGTTAAAAATAAGTGTTCCATTGGTACAACCTACCCCACTACTGCGGTGGGTTGTAACACTAGCTGGGGATGAATATAACAATGAGAGATTTATGAATTAACAAACAGTTTTGAATAAAGTAAACAAGTTTATAAACGTTTTTTATTTTTTATTTTTTTGCAGGTTTCTTAAATTTAAAGTGACCAAAAAAGACGACAACTAACGCGCGACTAAACTTACAGACTGAATTTGTGACTAAAAGAAGACAAAAGACTAGAATGTGACTAAAACTCACTAAAAATTTCAGTAAACAACGAAAACTAAAACTAAATTTTAAAAATTGACACAGTTTAAAGGCTCTATTTTCTCATGTTTTATCCACTACAGGGAGATTTTAGAGGACAGTTAACCTCTTTGTTTTCATCAGAAGAGCACTTCAACATGTTTTATCTGGTAGAAATTAATTTTATATGATATTTTAGTATTAACAGTACGGTTCTGTACTAAGTTGAGATGTTTACGTATTTGTGTTTTCAGCCAAATAAAGTCTGTGAGGCTTCCTGCCTCTTGTGATGCAGATGTAATGACTCTGGCTCAGTAGTTTGATTCAGACGAGATGATTTTGAGTTTTTGTGAATTTAATTTGAAGACTTGTTTTTGTGTTTACAGTTCTGAGAAAAGGCTGAGAGATTCTAAGAAATGTGTCTGAGCAGCTGTTTAAAAAAGTGTGAATTTGTTTCTGAGACCTCTCTGAGTTTAACGTCTCCTTTTGTTCTCAGAACAAAGGGAACCATTGACCTCATCTCCCACAATCCCCAGGTGTTCACACCTATGGACTCAGCTTTCAGCTGCCATTGGTTGGGTGGTGCCAGGTCACATTAAAACCAGCTCCCTCCTTGGCTCTCTTCACTCTCGTCCCTGTCTGTGGACTCGACTCTGTCTTCTGGACTCCTCTGGGCTCAACGCAGCAACACACGGAAACAAACCGCCAGCTGACAAGCAGCAAAGCAACCCTTCATCAAGGTAATGTAACTGTAACTAAATGTGTCTTGTGATCTCGGCAGACTCTGTATTTATTCTTCACATCTGCCACCAGGTCAGATTCTTCTTGAATTCAGATTATTTTTGATGTTGAAATGTGTGGTTATTAAGGTGGAAACTAAATCAACACAATGTGAAAGTTCTGTGTAGAAGCTTTAAGAAACTGTATTTCACCACAGGAGCTCTTTAAGACCTTCATCTCCACCAGGATCTACTCTTAAATTTATAGTAAACCTCATATTTCCAAGAGTTTACTTTGAATTAACTTGGGGAAACTCTTTGTACATGGAAACTTCATGTAAATCTCCCTTACTTCCTGTTTTAACCTGCCTTCTGTTGTGTTTTCAGGTTCAATCTGAGAAAAAATGGCCTCCAGATCAGAGGATCTCTGCTGTCCCGTCTGTCATGACATCTTCAGAGATCCCGTCGTTCTGACGTGCAGCCACAGCTTCTGTAATGACTGTCTGCACAGCTGGTGGAAACAGAAATGTTGTCAAGAGTGTCCCGTCTGCAAGGCGGTGTGTTCGAGGAAGAAACCACCAGTGAGTCTGGTGTTGAAGAACCTGTGTATGGCCTTCTTGTTGGAGAGAGATCAGACAGCTCCGGAGGATCTCTGCAGTCTGCACTCAGAGAAACTCAAGCTCTTCTGTCTGGATCATCAGCAGCCGGTGTGTCTCGTCTGCAGAGATTCAGAAAAACACACCGACCACAAATTCAGACCCATCGACGAAGCCGCACGACAGTACAAGAAGGAACTTAATCTGACTCTGATTGACTTAAGGATGAATATGCACGATTTTGAAGAAGCTAAATTCAACTTCGACCAGACGGCAGATCACATGAAGTTCCAGGCCCGATACACAGAGAGGCAGATTAAGGAGCAGTTTGAGAAGCTTCATCGGTTTCTACAAAAGGAAGAGGAGGCCAGACTGGCTGCACTGTGGGAGGAAGAGGAGCAGAAGAGTCGGGTGTTGAAGGAGAAGATTGAGGCTATGAACAGAGACATGCCTGCACTTTTAGACACCATCAGAGACACAGAGGAGCACTTAAATGCTGAAGACGTCTCTTTCCTGCTCAACTACAAGGCTGCAATGGAAAGAGCCAAGCAGCACCTCCTGCTGAAGGAGCCATTCGTGCCCTTAGGAGCTCTGATAGACGAGGCCAAACATCTGGGCAACCTGACCTTCAACATCTGGAACAAGATGAAGGACATGGTCTCCTACACTCCGGTCATACCGGACCCAAACACTGCTGGCTCACTACTGGTCCTGTCTGAAGATCTGAGCAGTGTGACAACAAGAAAAGAGGAATGGCCGGTTCCTGGGAATCCAGAGAGGCTTTATGACTTCTTCTCTGTCCTCGGCTCTGAGGGCCTCAACTCAGGGACTCACAGCTGGGACGTCGAGGTTGGAGACGGTTCAGCGTGGGAGCTGGGTGTGGTGGCACAGTCTGTCTTTGAGAACGGAGAAGAAACAGAGTCTGGATTATGGAGCATAGCGTTAAATCATGAAGGTAGTTACTCTGCACGCTCACCATCAGCTCCGCCCTCTGAAGTCAAAGTGAAGAAGAAGCTCGGGAGGATCCGAGTGAATCTGGACTGGAACAGAGGGACTCTGTCGTTCTCTGATCCTGATGCTAACGGACGCATACACACCTTCAGACACTCGTTCACTGACGGGATGCTTCCTTACTTTAACATTAAGGGTAAACTGAAGATATTACCACTGAAGGTCTGTGTGACGCAACAACACGTCTGATGGTCTTTAATCTGACGGTGGTGAAGGACTTTTCACTAAAAGATGCTCATCAGCCCTCTGGTTCCCTCCTGTCTTCACAGTTCTCCTGTATTTCATGTCTTTGTTTTCCTTTTTATAATCACAGTCTGTTTCTGACTCTGTACGACAGGAATAAAACCTGTTCGACTCCAGAAGTCTCCTGTGATTTCGTGGGCTGTTTTTGCGGTGTCGTTGTGGCCTAAAATGTCTGATTTCTCGGCAGCTTGTCTGAAAATTTTGTGTTTTTTTCCTTGCAATAAAATTTCAGGAGCAAATGAAAATTGCCAAACAATTCTTTTGAGAGAATCAAGGGCATCTTGTTTGAGGCAGAATAAAACCACACTTCTTTTGCAAAGAATGAGCTGAACTGAAACTGAGTTAAAACAGCACAAAGTTCTAAAATGAAACAGCACAGAGCACTGATGAATGTGAAATTACTCAGGTGACTGCTTTGACTGGTAGAACTCACAGGAAGCAATGAAGATTGGTCAAATTTTTGTTCGGACAAAAACTGCAAGGTCAAAAAGAAGTCCTGGAGGGACTTAGACAACAGTACAGCTGCACCAAACCAGACTTCATGACAAGTTTCCTGATCAGGAAAGGAAACAATCAATTTCCTGTTGGAGGCAAAAATTAATACAGATTCCAGAGATTTATTGAAGTCCACGTTGTCCACGACAAATGATTCTGTATTAATGCACTTTATACTTTAGCAGTGATCTTTTATTTCATCATTTAAAAGTCACCAGAATGCAGGAAACAAAGTCTCTGAACTTTTGGTTATCAGGGTCTGAGCTGTACATGATAGTGAGAATCTAAACAGTATCAGGAATTTGTTTTAATCCAGATTTAAAATATTTTTACTCACTTCCCTGTTTTATGTTGGGACGCTTCCTCGGCAGTTGTTGTTAGATCAGGTTTCTTTATTGTCTCCTCTGGGAAATTTGTTGTGCAGCAAGAGTTTACATGAAAACATCCACATCATCAACAATAAATACAAATCATGAGAATAAAATAATAAATAATAATAGATAGAATAATAGAAAAAATAATAAAAAACACAACCTAGTTCAAGGTGAAAAAGGTGCTGAAAGTGACAATCTGCCAGCAGCTACTGAACATCTACAGCAGGTGGAGAGAGAGAAGTATGAAATCTTTTACAATCTACAATTAAACTCCTGAAAAGAGCGTAGTTTGTTATCAAGAACAACACCCAGATATTTACATGGACATCAGCACCTCTCAGCTGGCAGACTGTTTTTAGATGGAAGACAGACTCGTCACATCGAGCTATAAAATCCTCCACGACCGGCCTGTGATCCTGTTCCTCCGCCTCAAGAAGACAAACAACAACAGAATCAACAGCAGACTTTAACATGTGTCTGTTCCTATAGATGCTTCTGCACTCGCTGGTGTACGTGATGTAAAGAAGAGGGGAGAGACAGGAACCCTGCACGGGGAAAATCAAGTTTAAAATGTCAAATGAGCCTCTGCGAGGCCTCGACAGCCTCCTCCACACCTCCACCAGGCCTGTATGCACACTGAAAAGGATGGAGTTGATCCTCCACCTGCTTTAAAACTTCTTTCTTGAAAAGTTTCTCAAGACTTCATAACTAAAGAAGTCAGAGCTGCTGGCCTGAAATCATTTTACTCTTTTAGGTGTGTTACTCTCGACTACTGGGACAATAATAGAATATTTCCAAAGTGTGCAGCTTTAGAGACGGTTTAAAAATATACTGACAGCTGCTATAGAGCAGATTTTGAACAGGTTTTTAGTACCTGGCCACAGATTTGAGCAGGTGTGTAAAATACCAGGAGGTGGTGCTGTGTGCACAGTTTTTATCATAACTGTAAGAGCATGCATGAGAGTTCATGGGTGAAGTGAGGTCATGTTCTGGTTTGAACCAGTTTCCACCAGTGAAGAAAAAAAAAATCCCCATGGCAAGTCATGATAATAAGGTTAAAAGTCATAAATTAGATCAAAAGTCAAAATTAAAGTCAATGATGAGATTAAAAGCATATTTATGACATAAAAAAGTCTAAATTAAGGGATGAAAATTTAAATTATGAGAGAAAAAGTCATAATTAAAGTCACTTATGACGTAATTTATGAAATCGGAAGTCGAAAGTTTTTTTTTTTTTCATTCACTGCTGGAGTGAAAGGACCTCCTGTCTTGCGTCACAGGGGAGGTCATAAAAAGAAATCAGATGCGGAAATAATCACTTATAGTCGTCTTCGCCCTCGAGTGAGCACGTCTGATAAAAACTCTCTCTGCACCATGAACGGGATCACACGAACCGGGTGGATGTTCTGGTTATTCGTCGCTGCACTTGGTGAGTTTTTACGCGCTCTGGTTTAAATCAAACTTCACTCTGAACTCTGACTGAAGTTTATCAGTGACAAACCTCAGCTGATAATTATACCGCAGGAATGTTTGTGTGACTTTACTATCAGCTTCATCATTAAAACATCATAATTTAAATCTGTCAGAGGTGCGAACAGGCGCGAAAACAGCGCAACAAGGTAAAAGTACAGAAATGATCAAACAATAATCCTTCAAAGAAACTCAGATATAAAACTTCTCACACATGATGTGCAAACTGCGCAGCTCTGGTGGGGGATGGGAGGGGGGGTTTCCACCTGCAGCAAGTTGCGCAAAAAAGCCTCAAGAACAATAAAAAGAACTTTGCTGTTAGTTACTACATGTAGATTTAATTTGCACTGGACGTGTGGTTTGTGGTCTGCGTGGATTCACACACAGATTATTTAGTTCACGATAAGATATTATTTAATTAGTCCCACATGGGGGAAATGAGCAGCGTTACAGCAGCAGCGTGTGTAGAAAAACAGAGAGAACATCAATAAAAACAAACAATAAACGAGTATCAGAGGAAGAGGGGAAATTATTAAAAGCCAATAAAGAAAGTTTATTACATGTGTATAAGCCCGAACAAGCGGCTCAAGGCTCTGATGAAACTGTGACGATCAGTCGATTGAAAGAAAATTAATTGGAAGTTATTTTGATAATCAGCTGATCATCTCAATCTCAATCAAACATTGGCTGGTTGCAGCTTCTTAAAAGTGAAGGTTTGCAGCTTTTCTTTGAGTTTTGTCCAACCAATTCGGTTGGTTGGACAAAAGAAGACATTTCCTCATATTATGTGGACAAATAATCAACATATTTATTATGAAAGTCATTGTTAGTTAGTGTGTTGCAGCCTGAGATGAATCTGGTAAATTGTAGGTAAACATGTTGAATGAAACCGTGTAAAACTGTATCAGATAAAGTTGAGATATTCCCAGAAAAGGCTGAGGTGTGGCGCAGCTGCTTTTGGGACTTTCCACCTGAGATACAGACCAGCACTGCAACAACACGAGGACCAGGTTCATTAAGACAGACTGACTGACTGCGGTTTAGATCAGGACTCTGCAGCCTTTACAATCAAAAGAGACAAAAATAAAGTGGCCCTGGAGCCAGAGGTTGTAGACAGATAATCAGATAGATGTCGAAATTCATCCGTTGCACAAAGCATTTTAGTCTGTGACCATCCTAAGTAGAACTACATCAGAATGAATTCTGGGTAAATTAAGACGTTTTTCCAAAAGAAAAGAAGAAGAAAAAAGAAAGGCCGACCAACTGTGGTCACATCCGCCCGCTCTGCCCCGTTTACCCCGGTGTAACAGAGGCCTTAAGCCTCAGTCAACCTCCTGAGGGGGTAAAGTGTCTCATGTTTTTGGTCCTTTTGTAAAATGGTCTGACTTGTAAAAGACAAATCTTTGAGCAAAATTAAGACGAGTTTAATGCTCGAGATCAGAACATCAACAACAGCAGGACAGAAAAGACATCACATGAGTTATTACAGTGTATTAACAAGGCAGCAATATTTAATTAATGTGCTTATTAGTTGATTGAGGCAGCAGCCGCCAGCAGTGATCATATCCATCATTATTTTAAGATCATTTAAAGAGATAAAGATCTCAAGTCTGAACTTGGTCTGTAATCATTTCAGGAACGTGGTCCAACAGGCTCGTTTCATCACAGTTTACATTCCCACAGGGTGAGAAATTTATCTGGTGCTTTTTATTCATGCTGCAGCCATGAAAGATAACCTTCAATACACAAAAACACAAACTCAAAAAAACAAAGGAAGTTCTTGTTTCCTCTGGATTCTGTAAAGTATGAAAAAAGTCTGTACAGTGTCTCTTCCTCAGCTGTCACGGCGGCTAAACAATCAACTGAGACACTGCACCAAGTCACAGGAGGTTCATGTTTGTTAAAGGTGTTAAATGTGTGTCAGAATGATAAAGACATAACAAGACAAATACAACGTAAAAAGACATAACAAGACAAATACAACATAAAAACACGTAACAAGACAAAAACAACGTAAAAAGACGTAACAAGACAAATACAACGTAAAAACACGTAACAAGACAAATACAACGTAAAAAGACGTAACAAGACAAAAACAACGTAAAAAGACATAAGACAAAAACAACGTAAAAAGACGCAACAAGACAAAAACAACGTAAACAAGACGAAAACAACAACGTTGATGAAAACAACGTAAAAAGACGTAACAAGACATATACAACGTAAAAAGACGTAACAAGACAAAAACAACGTAAAAAGACATAAGACAAAAACAACGTAAAAAGATGTAACAAGATGAAAACAACGTAAAATCATCTTGTTACGTCTTTTTACGTAACAAGATGAAAACAGCGTGAAAAGATGTAGCAAAACAAAATGTACGGTGGCCGGGAGGTACAAACCAACATTACAAAACGTGAAACACTTTAACAAAGCTTGAGACAAATTTACATTTCAGAAAACAAATTAACAAGTCGCGAAACACTTTTACAAACGCCGAAACAAATTTACACGTTAACAAATACATTCAAACCGGAAAGGGAATGTCCTAAATTTTGGCTTGACCTGGAAGTGATAACGGGAGCGGGCCAATTCCAGTTGTTGATGCTGTCAGTGGACAGATGGACAGCGACCAAGTGATGTTTTGCCCGTTTTGTGGACAAGTGCATACAGTATTTTAATGAGGGCCACTCGTACGCTGTAATCGTGAACATGATGTCATGTTAACACAGTGTTCACATCAGCATGAGGTCACTGAAAAACAAACTGAATGAAGCCGGTGTTGTAGCCCTTCTCGTTTTCAATTTAACTGGTTACCGACGGTGTGTGTGTGTGTG
>JAJHUR010122406.1:5288-16481 GCA_027495735.1 Lutjanus campechanus | reverse complement strand
TATTTAGTGATATTCAGGCAACAGATAGAATAACTTGGGTCTGGTCTGTATCTTACCTCGTGAGGCAGCTGGATTCGTGAGATCACGTGAGAATCCATCTCGCCATCTTGCCTCAAGTTATCTATTTGCGTCCACACCAAAAGTGGTGCAGTCAATCTGGCAGCTATGGGTGTGGTTTTAGGCATGATTACGAGAAACATCCATGGAAGCGACTCGTCTCAAACAAACAATGGCGACTCCTTAAAAGGAGAGCGAAGAATGGCACAGAGGGCTTTTCTCGATGTAATATATATTTTTGCTCCTTCAGCAAGAGTTTGATCTGATTGGTTAAAGAAAGCGCGTGTTAGATGTGATAGACATGACCGTTCACAGCCGAAATAGGTAAAAATGATGATATTTTTGTTGTAGTTTGTGTAATTTATGTAAAAACACCTATAAATAAAAATACATACACTTTTGTGAAAAGTCAAGAACTAGCAGGATTTTATTTTTTTATTCAACAAAGTTATTGCACATGTAAATTTCAAACACGTCAGCAGGTACTCATTTAATAATTTGTTGCTGGGCCATACCCCCATTCGGAACTGGCTCCCAACCATTGAATGGGACAGTCTCGAAAGGTCCCATAGAAAATCAGTATATACTCCTCTTTAACAGAGGTGAGGAAGAGCCTACATTTGCCAAACCAACCAGCAAGTCTTCATCCTTAAAGTCATTTTTCTTTTAAAACCCAAAAATACTTCTTGAAAACACTGCTATAAAATGTGTTCTTCACCTCATTGTGGTGCACCAAGCTGTAATGGGCCCATTAGTGTCTTCCACCCGGTCTCATTCCCAACTCATCATATACCAAAGTTTTATCACCACCCCTTGGAAACTCATACAAACTCACTTATTAGTGGCTGAACGTGAAGCACGGGGCTTTCAAGTGACTTTAATGTAAACTCATCCATGTCTCAATAAGATGTCTAGGATGTTGACGGAGTATAAAGAGGGAAAAAGTCCACATACGGAGGAGGTGGGGTAGATGGCTGACTCAGACAAACATAAGACTTTAACCCAGAAGTCTCATGTGAAACCAAAACGTTATAAAAAGTTGTAAGGTACATAGCATCATGTGCGTTTTGGTAGTTTCATTATGTGACTTTCCTCTTGCGAGTACTTAATGTAATGTAGTTACAGCTGCTGTTATAGCAGCATATATGTCCACATATCATCATATCATATCATGTTTTTCTGGCAGAAAGGCGCTGGCAGGGTGCTGGAGATCGCTGGTATGATGCATCTGTGCCGTTAAAAAAAATGCTGCACATGGATTTTGTTTTTCTGACAAGGATATCAGGAAATGTCCTATGACCACCATTGTTGCACAGCCTGGCTTGACTTTTTTTCACAGTTTTTTCACCAACCAGAAGATATGCTTGTTTGAATCTGCACGTTAGCCCAGCAGAGCGAAGATTTACATCTGGGCTACCTGCATGAAGGCGCGTCTTAATACGGGCTTGTCTTGAGTCGAGTGACTGTAAAACCTAGGATAACCACATGTAATTGTCTATAAATTCTTTCCAATAAAAATCTCAATATTTTGTTGTCTAAACACTTTTCTCATGAAGCAGCAAAATGAGGAAATGTTGTGTTTTTATCAGCAGTAACACAACTCCTAACATGAAACAGTAGAATGAAGCAGATACCTGAAAGTACAAACAGCAACACAGGACAGAAATTAAACTAAAAGCTGCTAAGAATGTTGTTAATATATTCAGCAACCTCAAGTATTTGTGTTGCATCATTAAACACAACCTCCTATTTCTTTCTTTGCTGAACGTACATCTTTTGAGAGATATAAACTCTTCATTCAGTTCCATTATATTGAAGAGAAACCGACATCTCTACAGCTGATATCTCCGAAACTGTGCAACTCACACAAGAAAATCTTGATGGATAAATAGCACTACGGGCCAGGGGGAAAAAATCTGTATTTTGGTGGTGAACTGTCCCTTTAATTGTACTGAATCTTTTAATTTTTTAAAAACCACTTAATTAATATGTTTGAACTGGACTTTGACTATTTAGGGGATCTCTGGCAACCATATCAAAAATCTCAGGGGTAAAATGAGGATTAATTAACGATGACCCTCTTAATCCCACAACATATTAAACTTGTAATTAAAGTCATGCAGCATATCTCTTAAAAATGATTTAATTTATTAATAATGTGCTTTTCAAATGAAGGTATTTTTAAAGGGTCAGGTTTTTTATTTTTTCAAATTAATAAGAAAATTAAGAAATGTCTTCCATACATGGACAGATTATGAGAAAATGGGCCCCCGTGGGCACAGACATGCACAAGGCCCCATCATCTCTCCTACATATGAGTAAGACGCACAGACTTTGTTGTTGTTTTGCCTGTTTTTTTTAAGTCACTTTACATCTACTTGTTGTAATTGTATGACTTTTTGTGGTCATTTTTAGCGTCTCTTTGTAATCATTGTGCATTTTTCTGCAGTTTTGTGTGTCTTTGTGGTCATTTTGTGTTCCTCCGGGAGGGTTTTTTCAGCCTAAAAGGCCTGATTTCACGGCAGCTTTTCTAAAGAATTGAAGAATTGAATTTTGCTACAAATTATTGATTTATTAATTAAAATATTTTTTGTAGTAATAGTCAAAGGCAGCTTGTTCCAGGGAGAATAAAGCAGCACTCTGCTCTGAGCGTTTTAAGTAACCTTTCCAAAAAACACAAAATTTTAAAATATAAAAGTACACAGAGCATTGATACATGTCAATAAAAATAACAAATCTTCTGTACTTTTCAGTACCCATGCCAAATTTTAAAAAATTACAAATACAAAAAAATAGTAAGTGATAAAACCTTTAAACTAAACTATCTATTTCTGGCATACTAAATAGTATGGTAGTAGGGCTAGAATGCACAGATTGAGTTGGTTCATTGAGACAAATGTGGATAATGTTTGCACAGAAGCCTGCTATGATTGCTGGAACTTGCAGAATGCTACAATTATTGCTAAATTTGTAAGAAAGTTATGGTGATTGGACAAAATTGTAAGGTCGTGCATACTTCACCAGGCCTGTTCCCAGTGGGCTTGTTTCCATACTACCAAGCAAAACACCTTGTTTCATTGTGATTTACCGTTTTCAGTGAATGATGTCCTTATTTATTTGTTTATTGATTTGATAGGGACAGATACTATCACAGTGTTTATAGCAAATGTTAACTTGCAACACCTCTCTCTAGAAGGTCTTTTATTGAAAGAAGAGATTGGAACAGTGAGGTAAAAGACTATAAACTGAATATAGCAAAATATCATACAACTAACTAAAAAAATACTGGATGCAGCAAAAAAATAATAAAACAGACATTTGTGACAACATTCCTGCTGCATCCTCCAGGTGAACAAAATGGGACTCAACTTCTCCCCCTGCACCATCAGTTTGATTTGAACAAATAAACTGTCAAGTCTGCAGAGAGGAAAAAAAACTGGATTGGTATTTTATTGGAGCTCAAGAAGGCAAACAGAGCTCCGCAGACCACAGATAATCCCTCATCACCACATATCTCTCCTCCCTCTGCCATCCCTCCACTCACTTTAATGTTTTTAGCCTAGCTTCAGGACTCCGCACACGAAATCAATACGATTACTTCAGCAGACCTGTGACCACACGAGTACGCACAAAACACACACACACACACACACACTCACACACACAATCACTCTGAGACGAGGAGGAGAACAGAGTGAAGTATGTAGGCTCTGACTGGAGATAAGCAGACTTTGAATTGCTATCTGGCTTCTGGAGTGAGGGAACAAGAAAAAAACAGTTAATGGCAGTGTTTGCTCTCTCTAACACACACACACACACACACACACACACACACACACACACGCACACGCACACTGATATACACCATGTTCTGTGTACTTAATTATGTGTCCTTCATGCTGATAAAAGTGTCTGTGAGGAACCCAGGAGACACAGGCCCAGAATCCATCACTGACATTATCGCCTTCTACTTCCTGGAACTGTTTGATTGGTGGTTTCCTGGCAACACTGTCGCTAATGCTAATCGATGTCAAGCGACTGCAGGAACTTATGCTGATCACACACAAACAGATGTATGTGCTTCAGGATCGCCAGATCCAGTTATCTATTTTGCAACCTATTTTTATTTTTGTCCAGTCTTCTTCTCAGTTACAACAAATCAAAATCCAACGGTTTCTTCTTGTGTTTTTTAGTCTGCAACAATTCATGCAGCTATCATAGTCAGGTCGACCGCCCAAAAGGTTTACGGAAACCTGATTGAGCTGATTAAAACTGACCATGTTAACACATGGTTTGAGCCCTCTAGAACCCTAGACTTTAGGCTGTCATCACTAACCGATACTGGGAATATTCATTATAATGCTGGCTCCCTACTTGGCTCTTGCTGCCCAAGATGCCCAAGATCTCTTCTGGGGTTTTAGAAATATGTTGAATCAAACTTGGTCTAAAAAGCTACAGATTCCACGTATTTGGTATCAATTTAAAGAGGAAATTGTGTTGTATCAAATAAAAACCACTTATTTGTCCTTTTTTAAAAATAGTTGCATGATTCTCTGTGAACTGCAGAAACATGCTATAATTCTGCTGGAGTCTAGAGGGTCAAAACGACCACCAAGACCCATTGTGACCTGGGACCAGTGTTGTGCATGTGAATGTTCACATGTGAATGTTTTTGGTGAGCAGTGAACTGAACAAATAAGTGTGCAACTAACGTTACCGTGAGCACCATTCACTTCTGACATAATGGCGCTCATGCCACCAGCTGAGAAAAACAGAAGTGTCGACACAAAATAAAAACCTCTTTTGCAGCTTCTTTCATGGAGCAAAAAGTGCTCCGTCCCTCGTCCCTCTCTTCATGTCCTTGCAGTTCGCATGCATGATGCATTCAGTCTTGACTGGAAAGTCGGAATTTTCACATTCCTTGGAAATTTAAAGAGTATGTTGGTGTTTAAATTTTGGTGTCTGCTCTCAAATTGTTGTAAATTGTTAATTTAATGACTGACTTACTAGCTAACTTCATCGTTTGTAATCTGTAGCACAATACAAACGGGATCAAAAATAATTTGGACTACAGCTAAAAAAAATTCTGCAGTTCCCATGGTGGTCCACTGCAAGGGGCATGACTTGATCTTTCTACATTGAGGCCTGTGTTCCATTCTTATTATGTCAAATAGAGGCTTAGTAAAAAATAGAAAAATGGAAATCTACAGTTTAACAACAGACACAATGCACTACAACTAATGACACATGACTGAAATGCATCATATCCACAGCTGAAGAGTAAATGTGCAAAGAGGAGACCGACTTAGATGAGTGCATCATGGCTGAAGATGAGGTAAAGGAAGGATGAAGTCAAATAAAGGGTTCACACACCCGTCTCTTTCCTCCAACACTCTAATATCGCCTCCCACACACACGTACACACTTGAGATGTTGCTAGTAATGTTGTCCATCTGTCTCAGTAGCCGATCCTGTCACTGTGTCATCAGAGCGATATCCCAGCATGCTCTGCTTTATTCTCCATTTGGCTTAATGTGGTTGGATGTGTGTGTGTGTGTGTGTGTGTGTGTGTGTGTGTGTGTGTGTGTGGCTGGTGGAGAGGTTGCAAGGACTATGATGAAATACGACACACCGGTCATTGCCTCATGCAGCACTCTTGGCCTCATCATCTTAGGTGTGTGTGCGTGTGTATGTGTGTGTGTGTGTGTGTGTGTGTGTGAGATGGTTATTGCATGAGGACAGCAGGGATGAGGGACTGGAGATGTAATCAGCTGTCAGTGTGATGCAGGACACGGCTCCTTCCTCCTTCCTCTCTCTTCTCTCTCTCAAACATGGACACATTCTTGGATCATCTTATCACCTAAACATCACCACACAATGTACATTGTACAGCCTCTGGGAGTAACTGATTACATGTAGCTGGTAAGGTAACTGTATTCCATTACAGTTACAGATAAAAAAGATCCAATCAGATTACAGTTACATTTAGTAAAAATGTAGATTATCAGTAGGATTACAGTTTTAAAATAAAGCACCGGTGCACACAGCTCTCAATTCATTATCATGGCCTCAAGTGAAAAAAGCTTCACTGGGAGGAAATTTCACCATTTTTCGTCTTTAAATCAATCAATCAATTAATAAATTGCACACAGCAAAGGAAGGAACAGCTGGACAAGCTAATGAGCTTAACAATGAACATAAAACACTGAGGGCTGTGACGATTAATCTCCAAACCACAAAGATTCACACACAGGCCCTATAGAAGCTACGAAAATATTGGGAGGTGAACAATCTTTCCCTCTGGGCTCCTGCACAAACATGAGTTGCTGCTCTCTCTAAAGTCCCCTCCATTTTCTTGGTTACCTGGGTGGTGAGTCCCCACGTAATCTATGATTGATTGCTTGTAAAAAATAAAAAAAATTAAAAAGTGCACCGGTGACAACTCCAGCGCCTCCCTGAGAATTTTCTGCTCGAAAGAGCTGCTCAAACAAGGCACAGCACTTGGAAAAATGATGCCGGGCGGAGTGCACTTCCTCTAGATGCTCTCTCCTCATCGGGAACAACTGAGAAAATTCGCCCTTAACGCTAATCTTCTGACCTTTCGTCTGTCACCACCATCAAGTCAAAACTTTGGTAAATGTCACGGTATGTGGAAAACTACCAGATGTCCTGAAGGGCTTAAGATTTTCCTTTCACTAAGCCTGTCACACCCAGTGGTTTAATTATGTCCACCTGTTGACAGAGACATTTTCATTCTCTTTGAGTAGGAAATACAATGTAAACTTGCTCTTTGTGTGTTTTCTTTGTGTATCAGTGAGTGGTAGATATACCACACACTGGATCTTTAATGGTTTAAGACTGTTTCTGTGGTGTAGATCTGCTCCAGTGCCTCCCCAGGGGGCGAGGTCAGTATTAATTATCACCAACTTAATGATTCGGAGTTTTGTAACAGACCTTTGACCTTCACTCTGCTGGAGAAATCCACACTGTCACATGATTTTTCCACTTTGTCCATTAATGCTTGATTGGGGCCACAGAGAAGGCCTTGGCAGAGGGCTGACAGCGCTGTCACACTCGTTAAATCACAGCAGAACGACTTGCCTCTCAGCGAAAGTCCAACATTTATCTTAATACATGTAGAAGATCGAGATTAACACAGTGACGACATTATTTGGCTCGGTTTTTGACAGATATTTGCACTTATAAATTTGAGAAAAATCTCATATGTTAACGTGTTTCCGCTGCCTTTGGTGTAACCTCGGGGACCGAAGCTGCCATCTAATCCGTGTAATGGAAAATCTTTACAGGCGTCAAAGAGGTGTGATCACACACAGCCCCAAGAAACAGCCCAATGAAACTACAGAGCCTGATATTAGGTCTCAGAGTGAGATCACACATCAGCAACAACTCGAGGCTGAACACATACACACAGTGTAACAGTAGTCAGCTGTAAAAACCAAGCTGGGATTGGATTAGTTGTAATACAATCAGACGAAGGAAAAAACTATCTTGTCTCTCGTAAAAACATCTTTCTCACACTCTCACACATTTCCATTAAAGCTCACAGTGTCTCACAAGAGCTCCCATAATGTGCATGTGAATCCTATCATCAGCTCAACAATAATACACTACACGTCTCCATTTGCGCCCCTTGGACCATTACACACACCGCGGGATTCAGCGTGGACAGAGCTCACACACACACACACACACACACACACACACACACACACACACACACACACATGCACGTCTTGAGGAGGTTGATAATAGGCCTATGAATCACACCGAATCCTATCAGCAGCCGAACAAAGCCGGGCCTCAATTTGCAACCTCTGGACCGTTCCATTCGGCGAGGATTCTGTGAGAGATGCGGAGGGTCAGCTCTCCATCAGATGCGGCGCTGCAGACGTGTCGCCTGCAGCTCATTCCCCACGGTCCTATTCCGAGCTTAATGGCAAATTCAAAAGGGATGCACAGCCACAGGTTCAGATCGAGCCGTGGCCTTGAATATGGAGTAATCTGACTGCATCCCGCACACCTTAATGGACACCTGAACGGCTGAATGCGAATGTGTGCGTCAGTGTTTGATGAGCGTGTGACCCTGCTGTGTAGCATCTTTTTAACAGGCTACTACTGTACATCACTACTGTATGACTTAACTCACATTCAACTGCAGGTACCATCTTCAAAAGAATACTGTCGGCGGCTTAATTCAAGGGTTGTAAATTAGTTAAAATGCCAAAGCAGAGGACGTTTACTGTTGAGTACAATTTCAAGATTTGCTGATGTTACTGGATTGTTAAAAGTTCTATATTCTGAACATTAATATAGCAGCGAACAGCTATTGGCTATGTAAAGATTTAGTGGAGAAATGGTGTCCTGAGCAGAGAATGAAGTCACACTCCGTCTGAACGTCTGTGTTCTTTGTTCTGTTGGTCCGTCCATGTGCATTTGAGTCCCTTCCTGTGAAACTATTGACACTGAGGAGTGCGATACAACAGCTGTTTCTTTTTGCATCTAACTTGCTGACCAATCTCGAACAGAGTAGGTGATCGTCGGAACAATGGAAAGACGAACAAATGTGGTTTTATTGGGTTTGCAGCCCATTTTGTGGCTGCCGACTGAGGCATAGAGCCAGAATATTTTTCTATCTAACTCTGTGAATTAAGGGTATATTTCCTCCAAACCAGAGCTGGCAATTGTTGGAACAGTGGAAAGACTACCAGCTAAATTCCACCATGCGCGACCACGTAACGTTACGGCTGCACCACATCAGCCAGAACTGATCGCAGTCATTCAATGCAATGCTTGTGATTCCACCAGCAGCGCCTTGGTGCGTCCCAGAAGCGGCTTTCTGCTCTGCTTCAAAGACATACCAAGTCTATTTTTGATGGATGCCGCCTCAATTAGCACAGAGCAGATCGAACAGGCAGGAAGTCAGACACAGAAAAGGCAGGGCGAATCCGGTTAATTCATGTGCAGACTCACAATCATAAAGACAGACAGAAAGGAAACTATTTAACCACTTAGCCTGCTTATTCATGGTAGAGGCACAAAGAGCAAGGAAAGAGAACCTAATCAACAAAATCTGAGCAAGTAAACATAATCAGGCAAAACACTGCCTGCTGCGGAAATGCTTCTGAAACCCTGCTGGTGGGGGTTTGCAGCTGTGCGGAGGACAGATCAGATCTGTGGAGCAGATGTGCCGTGCTCGGTGGAATCAACTGGTTACAAAGATGCTTTGGTGAGTTTTACAGTGATCTGCGAGGTAAACTGCTGATGCTTATAAGTCTGCTGTCATTCTATATTTTTCTGATTATCAACAAGTCCCATTAAAAGACCAAAATTATTGATATGTTAGTTTGTCTGACGTGATTTCCCTACTACCTGTTGCTTTCAGCTCCACGCCAACACAGAGAAAGTTCCAGCAACAACCCCGAAAAAACAGACACACGGGTTGCTTTCCATTACGCTGAATAATGCTTCTTTGTCTGTTCTCCCCTCCATCGACCTGGAAGTCATTCCCCCTCCACCATCATGAAGGATCTTCCAGTTCCTCAAATGCACCTGGAGGAGTAGGACAAACCAGTGTATCCTACGCAGAAGTCTTTTATCAAGAGGAGTGATGCTGATTGGACAGGTTTCCCGATTGTCATCCTGCATCATCAGGACCCATGCACGCAAATTCTGACCGACAGATTCTTATGGAGCACTTTAATGCTTCTGATGTGAATATTTGTGGTCTTTGGTATCACAAAGAGTTTATGAAGAAACAACTGAATGTAAGCTACAAATTGCTGCATGTTATGACTAATGACACATCTCTGTCACAAACTTTATAGTCTGACTCGCTGTATGCACACCGCGGATATAAGTTCTGCCACTGGTTGCTTGCTTCAAGTGGCATTGCGGCATCTGTTATCTATGTTTTCAAAGTCCCTGGGAAACAAGAGAACAATCTCCAAGTTGCAACCTGCTAACAGCTGCTACCTTTCTTTGCACTGATGTAGTCATTTTAATGCCAGGGCTTGCTTACTGATGTGCAAATGTTCCACCAAAACAAGTTCCCCTTCATTACTACCGTGTGGTTTATTATTGTGCAGATAACAATAATGTGAGTAAATAAATAGCCCAAGTAAACAAATAACACTGATCAGTATATAAACTAGAAGATCTAAAAGGAAAATTAAGTGATAATTAAATCAATATCAGTAAGAATAATACTCTGCTATGTTAAATTGTTTACAGATCTAAATACATACTGTAAAGTTTTCTAATTGTTCTTAAATAAGTGTTTCTGTGGATATTCAGTTGGACAGCTGATACAGAGCTGTGCAGCTTGTCATCAGTAACTGACATCACTTCAGATCTTCACATCTCTCTCTCATATCCTCGCTGGTTGGAGCTAAGATGCAAGGAGAGGAAGCAAGTGAAGGAGACAAGGAGACAAATGAAAAGCAACCACACACTTAAGTTTGTGATTAAATAACAGAATGGTTTTAAGAGGAGGAACCATGAAGCATTGCATCTTTTCAGGATAAAAATATATACTGTATGTCTGTCTCCAGATTTTCCTCATAGTTCATGTTACAGGAGTTTCACAAAATTGCAAACCGTCACAATGTCACACATTATTTAAAGAACTGTGGCATCACAAATCGTAGAGGAGCCGAAAGGGCGATCCTTGGTGTTGGTCCAAATTTTCCATTCTGGTGGGAAAAATGCGGCCAGCGTCAATCTGGCATCAACTCACCATAATTTGTCACCGTTGGTCACCAGCTGCCAATCACTTCAGCTGCATTTGATTGACAGGAGCAGAATAGCAGGTTCAAAATGTCCCTTTAACATGAGCTCAACTAGAGGCCAGTGTATATGGACTGCAGGTCAGCTGACATGTGAAAACGTAAACACTCTCCTGAAAAAAGCTTCACACACACACACACACACACACTGACATTGGCAGGGGATGCTGGCTGTAAAATTGCCCCACGAGTTCCTTGCAGTGTTTGCCGTGTGATAGATGGTGTGAAGCTCCACACAGGCGTGTCACAGACAGACGTGTGCAATCCTGCAGCTCACGTCGGTCTGATGAATCACATGTATCATGACACACACACCCACACACACACACAC
>JAJHUR010122403.1:1326-13071 GCA_027495735.1 Lutjanus campechanus | reverse complement strand
CAGACCCTGTCTTTTTAATGAATAATTTGAAAATATAGATAATAGATAAATCGAATCATGGATTTGGAGGATTGTGATATTTTAATATATTAGAGGTCCATCCAAGTACTTATTCATTAGGGATGTTCCTGGGGACTCATTTCCCTGTTGATTAAATGAAAATTTTAACTAGTCTGACTTAAGAAAACACTCCAGCACAGTTTATTAATTGCCATCGGGGCATTTGCACTAGAGGGGCAGTTTGTGGCAGGCGGCTGCATAAAATCTTAGAGGCAACAATTAACTGGCATTGTACATAAATAAAATATTGATAAATAGTTTAACTGACTAGTATTTCTGTTGCCAACTAGCGAGGGCGGCAAGTTTAATCATATAGACGACTAATCACGCACAATCCCTATTATTAATTATGAACCCTAAAATTTCAGTGTATAATCAATATGACTTAATAACTGCAGTCACAGTACAAAATCACAAAAGCACCAGCAACACTCACCAGCCAAAAAAACAAACATAATCTGGTCAAATTTAAAATTTAAACATTCAGCAGCTGTTTGGCCAGTGGATAAAAAAGTGAACTTTGCTCCCTGACTGTATCTGTTAAAGATGTTTATAATGTTACTGATTCTTGTTTTTCTCTTTTGTCTTCACAGAAAATCAAGATTGCTGCCTTGCGCATGTACACATGCTGCGTAGAGAGAGTCAACTACGACGACTTCTTTGAGAGTAAGTGTGCAGCAGCTCAGAGGCTTCATGAGCTGATGAGGAAATGGAGAAAACAGCTGACGATCCACTTTGTGAAATGTGCCGAACGTTTGGCACATAAGAAGCAAATCATAAACTATAAGGGCACTCGGAGAGCTCAGATCTTCACCGAGACCAGAAGTCAACTCTTCTGTGATCCGTAAATCTGCTTGTTCTCGTGATGCGTTAAAAAAAATTCTGGTGGATTTTATGACAGACGATTCACATCTGGATTTTAGTACAAGTTGTTACAGTTGTGGGGATGTTACAACTGTACAGTTTCTCCCATGAAAACACTGTCCCCGAGTCCTCTATAACGACTGCCTCCTGAAATTAGAGCAACTGCATGTTTTTGCGACTGCAGAGGATCGATGTTAGCTGTGAATTATTGGAGCAATTGGCTGTTTTGTCACTGTTTAACTTTACTGAAAACTAGTTTGTGTATCCGCCCAGTGGTTTGGATCCACTCCAAAGTTTTATTGATTCTCCCTTGAATCATGTTACACCCTTTCACCAAGTTTTATGAAAGTCAAACCGGTAGTTTTTCTGTAATCCTGCTGACAAACAAACAAACAGCATGAAAAACATAACCTCCTTGGCTGAAGTAAAAATTACAAAACCCAACTAGATTTACTCAAAATGCTTGTTTTATCTGACGAATAGTATAAAAACTTAAAATATTTAATTTAATATCATATTAATTAAAGAAAAGCAGCAAATCCTCACTTTGTAGAACCTGGAAAATGTAATGTTTGGCATTTTTGGCTTGACAAATGACAAAATAAATAAATAAATAATAGTTGCCAGTTAATTTTCTGTCCACTGACGAATCAGTTGCCACAGTATTTTTCTGACTTTATTAGCTCTGACACTATTTTTGATAATTCTATTAAGAATGACTCATTATGAACGCCTGTGTTTTGCATTATTCTTACAGTAGAATTATTATTTACATTCATTTTCAAGCTTTAGGTTGAATCACGTCTGCCGTCCATCACTTTATTTCATCTCATTTTTGGCCCCATCCTGGAAGAGAACCTGAATTTTTTCTTCTTTTGATTTGCCAATTCTGCCTATACAACCTGTGCAGCACTGCACAGTTTATCTTCATTACTAAAAATGTATGTCGTGTTAAAAAGAAAGCACATAAACATGTTTGTTAACGCTGTGTGTTTGTTTCAGAGTGCTCCCTCCCTGACACACTCAACTCCTGGTTCTTGGTAGCGCAGCTGCATGTGTGGTGAGTTAAACACTTTCTTTATATGGTGGCTGGTTCCATCTGTCTTGTCTTTCTTTGTTTCTTTCTTTTGCATTAATCTTCACTCTCTGTCTTTGGTTTTTTTCCTTGTCTTATTTTGTTCTGTCCTCTGTCAGGATGTGTTTGGTTCGGATGCGTCAGGAGGGCAGAGCAGGAAAGTACATGTGCCGTTACATCGTCCACTCCATGTGGGAGGATGTGGAGCAGAGGAGCAAAATCATGGGGGTGAGTTCTGTCTGTGTGTGTGTGTGTGTGTGTGTGTGTGTGTGTGTGTGTGTGTGTGTGGTGTTTTACACAGCTTCATGATAACTATCAGATCATTCAGCAGGATTAAATCTACAAGAACATCTGACCACATTTCCACCATAAACACCTGCTGCACAAGCATTACATGACATTACATGACATTCTACACGTACAGCCTGATGCACAGCGTGCTGATGATCACACACAGGGTCAGTCCTTCCTAAATATAGCTCCCTCAGACTGATGTCTGTATACTGGTCCGATCATGTGACAATATCTGCACTATATGCAGCATCATGGAAACATAGTTCACTCACAGCGTCCACAGACGGATCCATAGATAGACTTTATTTATCCCCGGGGGGGAAACAGACACGTCACAGCAGCCGAACACAAAGGAGCCGCATGGAAGAAAGAACGGCGCAAAAAAACATACGTCAAAGTACGAACATAAAAGTAAAAAAGTTTGTCCTTTTAAGGGTCCTTTTAGAACAGGGGTGGGCAGTTATCTTTCATTGGGGGTCCACATGAGAAACTGATCAGGCTGCTTTGGGCCAGAAACAAATGATAGAAGGTTCTAATAATGATCAAACCTCTAATAATGGAATGATCAGAAGTGTTCTATAGAGGACACTTCTACTGTTGGTCATTCTTTCTGAATTGTCATGTTGAATTCTGGGCGCATATTTTTTTGGCAATGTCCAAAACTTGATGTTTTACAGTGAATCATGCAGGCTGCAGACGGGCTGCAACGAACATAAACAACATGGATGTGCAGCACTGAGTGAATAAAGTTACAGTTTAATATAAAAGATAGAGTTCATTATCATTACCAATGAACACAGTGCTGAACCCTTTCAAAATAAAGGTCTGGTAACAGTTTATTGGTAAGCAAAATGCTGCTGACTGACTTTGCTGGATTTTAATTATTGTTTTATTTCTATGATGACCTTGCAGGTCACATGAAAGCTTTCGGTGGGCTGCATCTGTAAACACAGAAAAGTTAATGAATAATAAATCTGACTTTTGTGAGTTATTGACTTACGAGAAACTTTATAAACTTTTTGAAATGCTGACTGCAACAAATTCTGAATTATCGTCCCCTCTTGTGAATTCAGCAAAGCGTTATTCTTTTCTTTGTATGAAGAATATTGTTCCAGTTTGTTAAACTGTTGCAGAACTGATGGATCAGCTCTGTGACTAGATAACTGAGCTGCCTTGTTAACTGCAGATCACACAGTTATTTCTTACTGTTTATCATTAATTTTTCACCACTATTTCTTTCATGTTTCACACAGTTCTGTTGAATGACTCAACTTTTGGAGCTTTCATGGTGCAGAATAGATGTGCAGTCAGTAGGGCAAAACAATTAATCAAAAATACAGTTTTTGTGGAGCTGCAGAGATGTGCTGACCTACACATCAGACTCTACAGACTGAAGAAAACGTCTTTTGTAGGTCAGATCTAGAATGAACCAGGAGAGCTACAACCAGTCAGCTCAGAATAACCAGTCACACAGTCATGTTTTGTTTGAGGTGTTGTGTTAAAAGATAAGAGATTTTTCTGAGGTAAATGTGCGACTGCAGCAGTTTAGTTGTCCTGTTTTCTCCTGTTTGCAGCCGCAGCAGCTCAGTTCTCTGCCCGACAACAACTAAATGTCATTCTGTTAAATAAATATTCATTATTCTAGAAACATTTCCTCTTTGGGCTGATGCAACAGTGCATTAAGTTTTATCCGTGCCATTGCATGCTACATAGGATGCAGGTTTTGTTTATTTAAAGTTTTACATCAGCATAATTGTGCCAGCAGTTCTCAGGCAGAAAGTGAAGTCGAATCCCCGGAGAGCGAGCCTGGCGGCGGTCACCGTGTCCACAGAGTCGCTCCTCTATTCTTTCTCAGTGGAGCAGCTCCAGGAAGTGTCGCTCATTGACATCACAGACTTCAATCTTGGCTTTACTCACATGTAGCTTTCAGAAAAACTTTCTCGTACTCAGATTAGACTGAAATTAACCCTTAAAGTTCATATGAGAAAACAAACTGTACTTACTCGTGTGTTATTTTACTGTGGACGCACCGTCAGTTAACTGTAGATAACTAAACTTTAACAAAAATAAGAGTCAAAATTAGGGTTGCAAACGGTAGGCTCTTTCCTTAATCAATCATTGGTAAAATAACGATCGATTAATCGATTAATAATCCTTAGAAAATCTTTAAAAATGTGTATATACCAAACAACCCCTCAATCAAAGCTTTATTTCCACAACAACACATTTCAGATCCTCTGACATCATTACATGCAGGCTTAGAAATAAAGGTTCTAACTAGAACCATCTAGGGTTTTTCAGCTTGTCCCCATAGAAGAACCATTATTGGGTCCTGTTAGAACGTTTTTATAAAAGTTCAGTTGGAGCTCTTTCAAAGAGTTCTACCTAGAACCCAACATAAAGGGTTATACCTCGAACCCCCTGTGAGAGGTTCTACAAAAAACCCTCTCTAGAGGTGCTATCCAGAACCTTTCCACCTTCTGAGAGTGCCAACAAGATTTCACACAGGGGGTTCTACCAAGAACTTTTTTTATATTTCAGGGGTTTTATCTAGAACCTACTGGGGGGGGTTCAACAATCCTGGAGAACCTCTGTTTCAAAGAACCCTTGACAAACCCTTTCTTTCAAAAGCGTTCTTCTGAAACAAATTGTTCTGTGTAGAACCGCAGCCCTTCTGGAACCCTGAGTGCATCTTATGAAACATACAAAAGGTTCCATATTAAACATATATAAGTAAATATCAGATGACATGTGAGGCGCACTTGTAGAAAATAATCTCTGCCTCATTTCATTTTTTATTTGATAGTAGATGAATAAATTTTACATGATCAATCAAATTCTTAACGACCGATGAATCGATCATCGATTAATTGTTATCATACGTAGTTATAAAATATTTACTGCAGATATAAATCTTACATTTGAGGAATTTCTTCTGGTCTTAGCCGATTTTTCCATCTCTCGATGTAACGTCTCCTTCCTTCTCTTCAAAAAAGGAACAAATTTTAAAAACATTCAGACGCTCATTTGGACGTCCTGGCAACGATAGAAGTTCTGAATCTTTGAAACATTCAGATCAGCTGTACTCGAGTCCACACCTCTGATTAACACGGGGTGATTGTCAGTCTTGTTGGGGTTCCACAGTCCACAGTCACTTATACGCCTGTTGGCAGCTGAACAGTAGAAAAATCAAATCTACGTTGAACGTGATGTTAAACAAGCAGGATGGTTGAAGTGGAGCCAAGGTTCAGAAGGTTTTACACATATGAGGCCTTTAGTTGAGCTCATTTTGTTTTGTGTGACAGAAAGAGGTCAGAGATGAGGAATTACAGTGTGGTTTGTGAGGTCACTCTTGGTGTGTGTGCATGCATGCATTGGGCGGAGCTCAGGAGGGGGGGCAGTGTGTGTGTGTGTGTGTGTGTGTTTTCACAGCTGCACATGTGAACTTTTGTCAGCAGCATGTGTACACACACTTGCATGTATCCCTACATGCTGGCACACGGACACACACGTGACTGCGAATTAAATAATCTTCATGAGTTTGACCTCAACACAAACAACAATTTATGTTGTGAAATTTAATCTAAACACTGGAGACCATCACGGCATCTTCAGAAGATAATTACTGACAATATTTAAGTAATCAAGCCCAAAGACACAATAAAATATATAAAAAATAAAATAAATTTAGATAAAAAATAAAGTAAAATTGGAATAACGTAAAGGAAAGAAATAATAAAAAGAGAACTTGACCTCTGACCTTCTTTAAAGGTCATGTGACTCTCACTCAGCGAGGCACCGAACTGTGACTGTTTGTTATCGAAGGCTGAATCATGAAGATCATGTTCTGAAGTCAAGTGTTTGAAAAGCAGGTTTTAACTAAAATACAGTTGTGAGTGTGTCTCAAACTGAAGAACCCGGCACAGCTGACCCACAGTGTTCCTAATCTCGCTCCACATCAGCAGCACACACACAGAACCAGCAGCAGTGATTGCAGTTGTTCTTAGGTTTCATGCTAATTGTGGTCAGAAGCAGTAAAAACATTGGTCATTTTCTCCATGTTCATAATTACAGCTGCAACCAGCTGAAACCAAGCAAACTCACAACGACTTTACTTTTTCTCTTCTGATCACCGAACTGCTGAAGACAGACGGTTACAGGAGCTTTACTAGATCACTGTGGAAAAAAATCCTTTTAAATGACTTTAACCATCACTGCTAAAAGTCCGTCTTTGTTTAGTCGCCTGTAGGGGCTGATTACAAAGTTATAAAATATACAATACCAGTTTTTTATGTACATACGCAGCCCGGCTCGAGGGAGAGATGAAACACATGAGATTTAACTAAAGAATATTTATTTAAACAAATGTTAAACAACAAAGGTATTGAGCTTTGTAAGTCTGTAACATCAGTAGTGTAACGTGTCGGGGTGTGTGTGTGTGTATTGTGGTCAAATGAAACAAACACAAGATTAAACCAAAAACACAAACCATGTGCCCAGGGTCAGAGAGAGAGAGAGAAGAGACAGAGAGGCTGTTCCCCTTGGGACATGGAGACAGATGTGCCTACAGCCAGGCACGAACATTTACACCTACTCCCCCGAATGTTCAAGGGTCAGCGAGAGCTCGTCGGACACAGCTGGATGTCCCGGGCCCCTCTCTCAGGGCAGACTCATCCCAGGGCGCCCTGCCCTTAACAAAGAAAAGATAACTCTCCCTGGGCTCCCGTCAGCTTCTCCAGGATCTTTTGCGTTCCCGGACTGGACACCTCACGGAGCCTGTCTCCGCCACTCTAGATTCAGGGATCTGAACCCGACTCCCTTTTGATTGGCTTGGGGTGACATCTCTGAGGACCGACTGACCCATGTTCATCTGCTGTTCACATGGAACCCTTCTGCACTTCGGCCTTTAAAGTTCTCGTTTGAATATTTGCTACCACCACCAAGATCTGCACCCGCGGTGGCTCCACCCGAGCCCACGCACGAGGCCTCCGTGCTCACCATGGCAGCCCTGAAGCCTCTTGTTGCCGGCGTCAGCTGGGTGTGGACCTGACGCTCCAGTGCTGTGCATTTTCAGGGCTAGTTGATTCCGGAGAGCTTGATTGACTCTGTCAGTGAACCTACCTGTCCGTTCGACAGTAGATTTCAGTTTTGGTCTGATGTGTCACATTGGACCATGCTGACTAACTGGACCTCTGCTGAGTCCTGCTTGAGTGGAGACGCCTCACAGAGCTGGCAGGGCGGGACAGGATGCTGCTGAGCTACACGTTCACTGCTGTTTGTGACTCTTCTTTAAATTAAGTTCTTATTCTACATATATGTCAGCTGTGTTTAAGCAGAGCCTGAGAGAGACACTTTGTCCAGTGCTGACACAGCACTGCACATAAACAGACACACACAGACCGGAGAGAAATCCATTTTAACTTTATCTGTTGCAGAAGAAGAAACTCCCCGTTTATCCAGGAAGACAAAAACAGCTCTACATCATAAATTCATGAGGTTTTCAGCTCCACATGTGATTAAAACAGTAGAAGAGCAGAATTATGCTAAACTCACAAAAACAAAACAAAAAAAAACATAAAGGCAGGTTAGATGTGAACCTTCATCGCTGCACTGTTGCACAATCTGTGTGTATAAAGAGCTTTAGTGTTGTTTTAATCAAACTGCACAGCTACAATCAGATTTTTTGATCCAGACTACAGTGACTCAGATGTGGGTGGTGATCGAGAGGAAAAATAAAATAACAGGATGATGTTTGTCAGTCCAGCAGTGGAAGAGACGAATCTACTGTCACATGTCAGTATGTAACGTGTTCCTGCTGTTCTTCACTCAGATTTTTCTCTTCTTCTGTGTGTTTCTGCAGGTTGATGCCATCCACAGAAAGGAAGGAATGAAAGCGATGACGGAGACGTTCTATGCAGCGATATTTGGATATGATGAGGTGAGAGTCAGTTAGACTCACACACATCTACAGAGGCATCAGACGGTTACTGACATGGTATAATTTTGGAGATGATATAAACATTGGTTAAAACTGGGCACCTGTGCTTTAAAGATTCTGTCAGCAGATGTGTCTGTACTTGTCTGTTATTTATGTATAAAACATTGATTCTGTATCAGCAGTGCTGCTCTGTAGCTCATGATGAACTCTGACTGAGTGTCCAGCTCGCAGATCACTTGTCTGTTCACGTATGTCGAGTTTTTTAATGTGTTTGCAAATGTTTTCATGTATATTTTCATACATAATGTTGACGTAATAAGACTTGTGCCTCCACTTTAACTAATCAGATGCAACAAGCAAGTTTTCTAAATGTCATCAATGGTTTATTAGGAGTTCTTATTATTGAAGAGTTGACGCTGAAATTTATCCCCCCACGTGTGTTTCTGCCAAAGCAGCTCGTGTCTCCAAATTAACCTGTGAATGGTTATAACTGGTTATAAATGTCTATATTTCTTGGCAGTTGATTCCAAAGTAATAATGAATGAATGATGTATTTCATGTGTATTTGACTTTGTCTCAACACGTTGGCTTATGAAGCAAAACTAGTTTTTCTTGTAACAAGTATCAGGTGAGATCAGAGGAAGAGAAGAAGCAGATAAACAGCAGAGCTCCGGTTTTCTGTTTCTGTTGTTTGATCACTGAACAAGTATGAAATCATGATTTAATCATGGTTCATGAATGTTACCTGTCAACCAGCCGTCATTCACAATATTTTATGGTCATGACGTCATCAATCAACGTGTGTGTGTGTTTGTAGGGAATCCTGTCTGATGACTGCGTGCTGGCAGCAGCTCTGTGGAGGAACCTGTTCAATCGTGAGTGTGAAGACCCCCAACAGCTGGAGCTCATGGTGGAATACGTACGCAAGCAGGTGTGTGTGTGTGTGTGTGTTTACACGTTCAGCTTCTGTGTTCTCAACTGTTTGTGTGTTTGTCGTCATGATCATCTAAACCGAGACCAAGTCATGATCAAGTCCAAGTGCTGCCACGTCTCCAGTTCTTTCCCCTCAAGTGATGGAGCTGATGTTGGCTAACGTTAGCTGAAAAACTCTAAACCCTGTTTCCAGATCATCCTGTTCTTATGAACGTGATATCTCAGGATCACCTTGAATTTCTTCAGATTTGGCTAAAACATCCAGTCTGTAGGTTTGTTGTATCGTCACTTTATCTCCTCCTGCTTCGATTAATTAAATCCACTCCTGCTCGATATCAGACCAAATGTCAGCTGTCATAATCTGGTGAATTTGCCCGCTGCTACAACCCAACACACTCTGTTCTGCCCATTTCCACCTCCCCCACCCTCAGTGAGAGCTTTTCCTCCTCCTCCTCCTCCTCCTCCTCCTCTTCCTCCTCTCTGTATATTTTCTTTCCCTCTGTGAGATTGAAAACACTCTCCTGCTTTCAGAAACACCTGCAGGCCTCCATCTGCTGCCGGGGCCATGTGGTCCAGGACCTCCTCTCTCCTTTTAACTCCACTTCCTTCCATCCTTTCATCGGCTCTCTGCAGCTTTCTGCTCCTGATCCTGTTTCACTGTTTACACTCGTCTAACTCTGCCTCACTGATCCACTTTTAATATTTATGTCACTTAAACAACCACCTACTGCTGCTGCATCTTTTTTCTGGCTCTGATGAGCTCAGAGGCAGCATCAAGAACACACACACACACACACACACACAGATGCAGGTGTGTCAAAGGTCATGGAAGCAGCGTCCAACTCAATCAGCCAATTAAGTGTCCCTGCTGTGTGTGTGTGTGTGTGAGCATGGCTTACGTCAGAAAATAAACAAATGACACACTCGACTGTGTGTGTGTGTGTGTGTGTGTGTGTGTGTGTGTGTGTGTGTGTGTTGGTTATAAATGTTACTCCTGACTCCCTCAGTGTAACACACACACACACACACACACACACATCTCGCAGGAAAGTAAACAGGTTTGTCAGGTTAACGCCGTCACAAGCGGAACATATAAACCTGCTGCCGCTGACGACATTAAACAGGCCCGAAAACACAAAATTATTCCTCAAGTAGAACAAAAACAAAAAAAAACCTCACTTTTTATCGGCACATTTCCCAGAATTCCAATAAACTCACCTCCTGTTTAATTTATTGGTTTTGATTTATTCAGACCTGCTTCTCATTTATTTGGTTTGTTTCTGCACCGTGGACGAGGATTATAACTTATCTCAACATATTCATTTAAGTGCTTCTTATAAGTAAAAGTCAAATCTTATTACCTTTCAACAGCTGTGGGAACCATCAGATTTTCATAATCGATTAATTGAGAAATAATCAACCAATTAATCGACTAAATCTGGTGATTCTCACGGCTTTTGAAAGGTAATGAGATTTGGCTTTTACTTAAAAAGAAGCTGAAATCAGAGAATTTTTCTCATAAAAAATGACTCAACCCAATTAATCAATTATCAAAATATTTGGTGATTAATTTAATAATTGATTAATGGTTGCAGCTCTACTATATTGTGATTTATTATCTTTTTTCAACTACAAATAATCCCCGGAGAACTTTGTCAACTTTGTCATCCACTTCAGTTTTACTGCAGCAAAGACTGATCAACACTGTGACGTCTGCAGGCGTCTCAAATCAAAGACAAAGAAAAGATCAATACTTGTTGTCCATGTATCTGTACAATCTTGAAATGCAAAATATCGTGATGCTATTTTTACTTTTCAACATATGCAAGTAACCAAACTCCAACTCAGAAGACGTCTAATCGGCCTGTGTCGTCTGAAAAGGCAAAAATTTGGACCAAGTTGATTATTACAACAGCAAACACTTTTAAAAAAGTTCACCTGACCAAACTTTGTCTTGACCTGTTTCACAGATGAACAAAGAAACCGTTTCTTCTTTTATCCACTTTACTTTTTCCATCTTTGTGTCTTTTTTTTCTTCCCTGTAATCATGAACATGTTCCCGCCTCTCTGCTCTCCTGTCAGATCAGGACGGATTTGAACTTTGTTGCTGCAGCGTTTTCATCCACTCCTGCTGTCGTTTACCCAAAACACAACTCGTTCCTCTTTCTCGGGGTTCAACAGAAAGGGTCGCCCTGGGCAAGTGAAATGCCATGTTGGGCTACTAAATCTAACAACTTACTTGCCTGACGTGATAAGAAATAAATAAAAGCCTTGTTCTCTCGGAGCTGATGATGACAGTGGGGCAGCGGGTAAAGACGGAGTTTTACTCGGGTGATGTTAGAGGACGTGAACGAAACTACAATCACGTCCTGCACAGTTTGACACAAGTTTGAGAAGACTGAGGCTAAAACGAGGTCATTTTTCAAGACGTGTCAAGTTTCTGAAAGACGTTGCTGGAGGCGACGGTGTGGTTACATCATCACAGGTTTTAGATACGAAGCTTCTGTTGCAGCCGCTCTCACACACAGTTAACATCCATCTGTGGAGGGAGGAGGAGCGCCGACTGTCGTAGCATTTTCAC
>JAJHUR010122400.1:668-34335 GCA_027495735.1 Lutjanus campechanus | reverse complement strand
AAAAGAGAGTATATATATATATATATATATGTATATATATATATATAAATACATATGTACATACATACATATATTTAAGAAGCACCAATGACCAACAACAGAAATTAAAACTCCATACAAGTCAATTGACAGGGAGTTGACAAAATTTTACTGGTGCTTGAGACAACACAAGGAAATAAATACAATTTTTCAGTCACTGAAGAGGTTTTTCTTTGAACCTACATCCCTGTGAATTCTTTCTATAGTGTGAAGACGTGACAAATAATCCTGCTGCAACCTTCACAAACATACGTTTCCAGAGACATCTAAAGTCACTGTCTGAACCTTTGAGCTGCCATGACTCACAGCTTTATGTTTGTGTAGGTACAACATCAGTGGTGTCAAAACAGCCGTCTTGTTTCTTTCTCAGCCGCAAAGCACAAAAAGAAAAAAAGAAAAACACTTTTCCTGCTGTAAACACTCTGCTGCACTATTTCCAGGGTGTTATCTGCTGTTAATAGATCTGTAAACTGCAAACATCTGTGCACCTGTAACTCTATCAGCAGCCATACAGTCAAACCAACCAAATCAAATATACTCCAAATATACACTATAAATGTGTATATATAATTGTGTTTTCCTAATATTTTCCTAATTAAGTTGTGGTGGAAAATTTAAGTTAAGGTGGGCTGGATTCAGTGGCACCTAACATTGAGCTTGCAAATTGCAAACAGCTCATCTCACTCTCCCTTCCATGCATGTTTGTTCATTCTGGGCTACTGTAGAAACATAAAAGTGCAGCAGGGAAGACCTGCACCTTCTGTAGATATAAGTGGCTCGTTTTATGTCCTATTCAACCAACCCTTTCTTTCCATTATATACAATTAATTTGACACAGAAATGTAAAAGGATTTCAGGGCATTTTAAGCAGAGTTGAAACGGATGTGAATAAACGGTCTCTTCTCCCAATTTCCATCCAAGCACGTATTTCAATTGTAAAAATGGATATTTTGCCAAGGATCAATTTTTATTCGAATATGCTTCCCCTCTCTCCCCCTCAGGGTTATTGGGATAAGATCCATAGCCTTATCTCCAAATTTATTTGGAAGGGTAAACGTCCTCGGCTCAAATTGACAATTCTCCAACGTGGCAAGAAAGAAGGAGGACTGGCTGTCCCTAATTTTAAGATGTATTTTTGGTCATATGTGTTGTGCCCATTATCAGTCTGGTACAACCCCAATGTTGTAACTTCATGGAGGGCTATTGAGGAGAACTTGGCCTTTCCTCATCGACTACAAGACCTATTATACTCTAATCTCTCTCGTAAATGCTCAAAATCTAAATTAGGCCCAATAATGTCTTTCCTTTTATCAACCTGGCAAAAAGTAGAAAAAGCAACTCATTCACAACTTAAGTGGCATACTCACAGTCCTATTTTCCATAATTTTGCCCTCCTTATTGGAGGCGCCCCTTTTACATTTCCCCAGTGGAGCAACAGAGGAATCCATACTTTATCTGACATTTGTAATAAGAAGGGCCTTAGAGCATTCAATGATTTGCAAGCTTCTTTTGACTTACCGGGCTCTTCTTTTTTCGTGTATCTGCAACTAAGATCCTCTATGCGTGCCTATGGTGTACCCTGGGACCAACCTTTACGCACCCATGAACTACATGTCAATTTAGATGTTGGTATTCAATCAAGTGGTTTGGTGTCCAAGCTATATGTTTTGTTATTGAACTCTTCTGGTGGTCAGCTTGCTATTCATCAGGTGTGGGAGAGAGACCTGGGCAATGTGAATTGGCCTGCTGTCTTGGACAACTTGGATCGTACATCCAAAAATCCTAATCACAAGTATATTCATTTTAATTTTATACATAGATTATACCTCACTCCAAGAAAACGTTACCTCATGAAACTTGTATCCTCCCCAAATTGCCATTTATGTTCCCTTGGCCTTGTGGGGTCATTTGGGAGTGTCTCGTAGTTATTAATTTTTGGAAAGAGGTTGCATGTACCCTATCAGATTTATTGGAGGTACATATACCTTGTTGTCCCAAGCTGCTGATTCTGAATGACACATCATCACTGGCTCTGTCTCCCTCCAAACACTATGTTTTGTTTTCAGGCCTCACAGCAGCAAAAAAGATGTTAGCGCTTAGATGGAAACCCCCACACACAGTCTCCCATGTGCAATGGCTGACGTCCTTTTTGAACATTATTCTTTTTGAACAATCTATAGCCAGAATACATGGGGCTACTGAAAGGACCATTCAGGCTTGGTCCTCTGCAGCAGGAGAAGTTAAAAAGCTATTGACTTAAACTTGTGAACTGTTTTGCTGTACGTAAATGCATTTATATATAAGGATGTCAGTTTTTGATTGTGTATAACATAAAATATAGAACTATGGTGGGAGGGGAGGGGAGGGGAGGGGAGGATACTGGTCGCCACAGGGGTGGGTTGTTTGACCTTGCATGGTCACAGTGGGGTAGAATCATTAATTATATACCTGTTGATATAAGTCTGTTTCCTCCACCTCTGCTGAAATAATAAAAAATTGATAACAAAAAAAAAAAGAAATGTAAAAGGAAAAAACATTTAAGATCAAAAGCGATGCTGGTCAGATGACATTTTGGAGAAATGTTACTTAAGATATCTGGCAAGTCACAAAAATTATGATATTGAACTTGTTTTCCACTGAAATATCTGCTGATAGTGGGTACAGCACTATCAGACCTTTTTATGGTTAGTTTATGCACTGGCAGGCAACTTGGGCATTTTTTAACCCTTTGTTTCAGCCCTCTGTGGATATAAACGGCTCATTCTGAGGTAACAAAAACACAAACACACAATGATTCTTATTTCCAGGTGATTATACATTAATAAAAACATACTTATAAATATTATATTGCATTTCTAACATATTAAGTCAATAAGTCCCTGTAGATCTTACACACTGGACCTTTAAACAACAAGAACATGATGTTCCAGTAACATTAAGGGGTAAATATTTTTCAACCTGGACCCTATTTTCCCACGTTTTTGTGTGTAAGTGACTAATGGGGACAACAATTTTTGAAATTGGTCCAATACTGAGCGCTGCAGCTGGTCAAAGCAAAACTGAGCTGCAAGCACAGTCAACTGTGCACCATCAAAATATATCCACTAAAAGTACTTGTTTTTGCTGCTGACAGGCCCAGATTGTTATTATAAGTAACAACATTATGGAGAGGACTGCTGCAGAGATAGCCCTTATTTTAAAGAATTGCCCATAAGGAACAGATTGCAGCCCGTTTTGCCGGCTGCAGGCTGCTGTGGTTTCGCGCAATAGTGGCCCAATTTCAAAAATTGTTGTCCCTGTCAGACACTTAGACAGAAAGACATGGGAAAATAGGGTCCAGGCTGAAAAATAAGTTACCCTCGAAAGTTCCTGGAACATCATGTTCTTGTTGTTTAAAGGTTCAGTGTGTAAGATGTACTGGGATTTATTGACTTAATATGGCAGAAATGGAACATAGCATGTTTTTATTCATGTATAATCACCTGAAAATAAGAAATGTTCTGTTTTAGGTACCTTAGCATGAGCCATTTTTATGTACAGAGGGCTGAAACAGAAGGCTGAAAAATACCTGAGTTACCTTTTAACTAAGTGCTGCCAGTGCCTGAACATAGCAGTAAAAAGGTGTGTGTAGCCACTTCTGTAGCCACTATGAGCAGATATTGTGGTGGATAACAATTGAAATATGTTCAGTATCAACATTTTTACAATATATAAATAAATGTTATAGATGTTAATAGATAATGCCATCTAACCAACATCACTTTTGCTTCAAAATATAATTTTATTTTGTATTTATTTTGCAAATCAGTTGTATATAAAGGTTTTAAAAAAGGGTTGGTTGAAATGGAGCATTTCATCAATGCAAGAAAGAACTACTATTGCATGCATCGTGCACAAATCATAGCAGGAGGTCAGGGTGAATACTGGATATACAAGCTGCAGGGCTTTGATAACAGAGACCAGGGTCTATGTTTAGGCAACAAAAACACTTTTGTCAAGATTAGCGAAAGATTGTGTTTTCTGGCTAAACATTAATACGGTTAAAATGTTGTGTCTCTTCCTTCTAGTCACTGTTTCAATGTTTAACAAGGACGATGATCTCTCCCTAACCTTTGTGCTGTGAGTGCCATAATAAGTGGGAATCATGATGAAAGAGCACAAATTAAATAAATTAAATATATTGTTAATGAACATTTTGCAGACACATTCAGTAAGAACATTTTGTGACCTTGTAAGTGCACCCATTACAAATGTTCTTCATTATGCTGATAAAAAACATAATTCTGTATACACTACAATATAAATGGGGTTTTACTCAAATAGGAGCTGTGATACAGTAAAATTACACATAAGAAACACCAAGGCCTAAACCCATCTTTTAATACATATTGCTCGTTGTCAGACTGACTACTGTATTTCGTATGTTTTGTAGTTACAGCATGTACCTCAGCTGCACATCAAATTGCCTCAAATGCAGTATTTCAATCAGGGAGCTGCTCAAAAAAATGATCTCTTATATCTATCTTTCTAATCTATATCCAATTCCTGACTGAGAATTTCATCATGGAGATTATTAAAGTCTCATTTTACAAAGCCAAGATTGAATTGGTAATTGGTCTTTTCTGTATGAAGGACTGCATGAAAAGGAACACACTTTTTTTTAAATTCACATGCTAACATGCTGCAATAGCAGATTTCCATTTTACCAAATGATAAGCTTTTTCCTTAAGATCATTTCTGGAGATATTGCTGTCTTGTTATGACTTAAAAAATCTAATAAAGGAGAAAAAGACATATAATATTACAGAAACAACGACGCAGGAGCACCGCAAAGGCATTCATGTAGACAAACTAACTGCTATCGTCCTTGAGGCACAAAGAGCAGTAAAATTAAATTGGCTCCCTCAAACAACAGCATCGAATCCAAAGGCCTATTTTTGCAAATGGGATGTAATGGTGCCTGCTTGGTATCCACGCTGAGCTGGCTAGATAGTCTCTCCCCCTGAGCTCCCTGCTGGGTCACTACGGGTGTTTCACGCAGCTTGAGCACGTTGAGTAGCATCATCAATGAAACCTGCATCCCACAGGCCGGCATTATTTAACAGCTTCAGCCTTGATAAAGCCTGTCTGTCTTTACTCGCTCTGATCAGGGAGCTAATGGCCACCGCAGGAAGGAGTCTGAGGCATTTTGCTGAGCAAAGTGGAAGTTCTTAGTTTCCTGTGCCCAATCAATGGAATCTCTACAGTCGCTGGTGGCTCAGTTAGACTCAAGAAATTGGCAGTGACTTCAGGTGACAGACTCATTTTGGGACTCAATTAAATCTGGTTTCCTGTGGTGGTATGTCTGCTAATGGCATTTACAACTGAGGGACAACCTCTTGGAATGGAGGGCGAGGAGGACGACTTCTGGAGGGACCAGTAGAAGCTAAACTCGGGTAGGCGCCACAGGACGGGTCTAACAACCAAAAACATACAGCATATAAGAAGTCATTCATCCCACTGGAAATTGGCTGCTGAGTTTTTAGAGCCTCAATTTTATTGCAATTTCTGTTTTGTTTTTTTTTATTGAGAGAATTTCATAAATAATTCACCATTCTGACTTACAACACAGGCCTTTTACAGCATGACTCAATTTTTTTGTACATAACCAACTTTAAAGAAAGACAAGTACAAGACAAAGAACAACATCCAACATCAAGCCAATGATAGAAAAGAAACAAAACCAGACAAAAACAGACAAGAGGAACAAGAACAACAAGACCTTCAAGCAGGTCAGGTGCTTTGTGTCTTTTAATATTTTAGTGAACTAGCAGATGGGCCAAAGTCAAGTGTAAACCTTTGTGAGCAATAAAAGTTTTACTCTGGTTTACTCAAAGTAGAATACACGTCAGAGTCTAGTAGGGGTAATGCATAAATAGATGCAAATTAGATTCTTAATAAAACAAACAAAAAATGAATGATGCATACAAACATGGTTATTTGCTTTTTAACAAAACAAAGAAATACATGTATCATGCAGCTCCTGCAAGACCCGAAACATTCAGCATTGTTCAATATATAAGATGCAAACCCTCTCTGTATCAGTTGTGATTAAGGTGGCATAATAAATATTTAACACTATAATTGAATCTGACACTACAATCTTTCAGTTAAGGTCTATATTCACAGTCTTCGTCTCTGGTTTTGACTAATTACTTTATGTTTAATTATGTTTCTAATCACATTTGTTCTTTATCAGGCCTATTCACTATTAAAACCCATTCCAATGTTTGAAGCGCTTTTTTCATTAAATGCACCTTTATCCATTTATCAAGAAATATGCCGAACTCATTAATTTAACTTGTGTAAATTAATAAGTTAAATGATGTTTAAGTAACTGGAGACTCATCACCTGACTGTCTATTAAGACACCTTTTCAAGCTGCCGGTAAGCTGACAGATGACTGTAAAGACACACATAAATAAGCAGAAACATACATTAGGCTGACACTAATGATGTTAGCAGTTGTCAGCTCTTTGGATGGTCATTTGCTGATTGTTGATTCTCATTCTGAATGTATTAATCAGATTTATACCCAGTGAGCAGATGCATGTGAATCACTGGACAGTGACCTTGAGGAGAGAATCTTATCAACCTAATTAATTCATCAATGTTCCTCCAAGTCCCATAAATCAACTTGTCACTCTCAAACTGGCAACAGATGTAGAGGACAGTAGGCAATCTATTATGTTCATGTATAACTGCTGATACAAAACACTGTGATATTGTTGTGGATGGGAGGAGACGGCGGCCTGATAAGCAGGAGGATTTTCAGCTGCTTTCAGCAACATAATTTGCTGAGAAGTGATTGTACATTGATTTGCACTGTTGCCAGAAATATAATATAAAACAGATGAAGTGATAAAAAGTAACCCTTAAGTGATTTGCTGCAACTACTTTCCACCTTATTATAAAAAAAGATCAATACTTCCCCCACATTCCACCACACCACATAAAAAATTATGAAATAATTTCAATATACTGCTCCACAAGAATATCTGGTGATAGAATATACACTGTATATTCAATGTACAAACACAGTTATAAGCCTATATATTGTTGCATTGGCCTTCATTTCAGTTTTATCATACTGACATTTATAAAACCACAGCATGCTTAATCTCTACAACTGCTATGGAATCGTTCATTTAGTGATAAAAGCACCTCATTTGGCAGATGTGTTGATAGATGCAGTATATTGGGAACAAATCTGAGCCATCACAAATTCACCCCCCGGTGGGCGTGGCAGCTTGTTTTGATCACCAGTGGTTGGTCAAACCTTCCTATTCCATTGGACCCACATGCATGGAGTCGCATGTTCTTCTTGTGTCCGCGTAGGTTCTCTCCGGGTACTGCGGCTTCCTTCCACAGTCCAAAGACATGCAGTATAATAGGTTAACTGGTAACTCTAAATTGCCCATAGACATGAATGTGAGAGTGACTGGTTGTCTGTCTCTATGTGTCAGCCCTGTGATGAACTGGCAATTTGTCCAAGGTTTACCCCACCTCTCGCCCAGTGTCAGCTGGGATAGACTCCAGCCCCCCGCAACCCGTTACAGACAATGAATGAATGAATGAATGAATGAATGAATGAATAGTAGTTCTATAGTACAGTGGATCAGTAAAAAAGAGTTCTCATAGTATTATATTGGATGTAGAGCAAACACATATTTTTTAAAATTTTATAAAATTACATAAGCACACACCTATAATTATATTAGTGTGGTGGCTAATCTAACCTATTGTTTGTGTCAAATTTGACAATATATAGTTTAATATATTTAGAAGAAATCTGGGTGTTGGGCCATGCAGATTGGCATTCTGATGACCATGGCAGCCATTAGTATGAGTCTGCAGTTCAACATAGCACTTTGGTGTATGACTCTGCACTTTGCCCCCAGTTGTACGACCCTGCACTTAAGTGTAGCACTTTATTCTATAATATCTAGCACTCATTGCATTTTTTGCATTGTATTATTTGTATTGTGTTGTTGTATGCATGTGTGATGTGTCAGTTTAGCAGCTTGTTGTATAGCAGGAGTGTCTGGTGTCCAAACTGTCCTCTGCAGAGGGGATGGGTCAACACGTCTGGAACATATAGTATATCCATACACATGCACATTTAGGACTGGGTATGTGTATGGACTATATCTACAGTGTGGATCCTGTGGGATGTCTGTTTGATTGTTCAAATTTAATGTGATGTATTTAATGTTTTATTGGTAATTTGTTTTTGTTTTTCTTGTTTTTTTTCTTTTTTCTGTTACCTACCAAGTGACTAACAATAACTGGAGAAGTAACTGATAAAATTAATTCAAAAGTTGAATTTCAGTGTTTTAAGTTAAGATCAGCATGATAGCATCAGCAAACTTTTTTGTTTATTTTCCCTTCATAAATCATATTCATTCAACTTTGTTACATATGCTACACACGTTATATATTTTGTTGAGTTGTTTACTTACATTATCCCAATTGTTTCTAATAATGCTCAAACCTGGAAAAATCCCTAATTTTAGTCAAGGCAACAGTGCGTTTCGGTTGGCTGCCTGTCAGTGGTGTCCAGGGAAACATGGGATGTGTCAAAGAGTGATGAAAGAGGGCGGACATGATTAGTTGTAATGTGAACAAAACTTTAATTGATTAACTCGTCTGAGAACATGATTTCTGCCTGGGTCACGTCAGATAGATTTTCATCTGCAATGGTTGTTATGATGAAGAACTTCTGTGATCCCACACTATTTCACAGCATCATCAAACTACATCTTTTTTAATTGTTTTGATATGAGAGAGACTCCTACAGCAGCAGAAATTACATACTGTATATTTAAAACATACATTTCAGGTAATAATGAGGCAGAATTTATCCATAATTATACACTGTGTAATTATTTTCTGATAATGTTACACTGTAATTTCTGGTCTTCCATAAATTGTCATTACAGAGTGCACCTGTATACTGTAGTAGTTTAGCTGAAAAATAAGACACAAGTGCATGAAACTGTTGCACAAACATGCACAAGAATGGCACGTTTAAATGTACAAAATAGTCACTAGTCAACAAGACAGAAACAACCACACAGAGGAAAATTACCTTTTCTGGCATCTTTAAATATTTCTCTTATTTTTCTCAGGACAGGTTTGCGTTCACCATCGTTGTCATTAAAGCCCACACTGCACACCTAACGCCAATAATAAAAACAAACTGAAAAGCTGTCCTTGAATTGTATAGTCAGATTGAAAAAGTTTGACTAAAAAAATTCTTTTTTGAACAAAACAACACGACAGGTTTTTCAGCTGCATCTGTGGTGGACTTCACTATCAAACATAGCATCTCTGAGGATCTTATGTTACCTGTGTTCAGTGAGCTCTGATACTCCTCCAGGGCTGGTCATGTAGTATGTCACCGCCCAGTACCCTGTCTCTGACCGACCAGTGTTTTGTTCAGATGTGGACTTCTCTGAACCCCACAGTCTCACTTACCTGACTACACCCCCCACCTACGCACCCTCTTTAATCCTCTAAGTGTAGGGTATTAAAAGCTCAGCACCTTAACAAAGGATGTCCTTTAAGCTTTGTGCTGAATGGCTGTGGTCAGGATGTGAGTTTCAAAGTGTAAAGGTCATTAGGAAAGTCACACATTACTGTCAGCATTCAAACGACTAAAAATACACTTACATGCACAGATGAGATGAGAGAGGCAAAAACCTGTGGGACTGTGGGATCCATTTTAAATACTTGCCTCTGGTTTCTGAAATTCATATGCATGACTCCTACATTTAATGGTAATGGGCTTTTTATGCCATTTTCTAATATTAAAAGTTGTTATTTTTACAGTACTTTATTTTGTTCTAATTTCAAGTTTCAAATTGTTTGTACTATTTTTGATAAAGAAACAAGTGCACAGGGCAGAATGCTTATTTGATAGAAGGGCAAAGCTGTTTACAGCCTACACTGCTGGCTAACCTCCATATAATGGGCTTAGTCAAGCATTGCTGAAAAAAACAAATTCTGAAACTTTCTTGATCATCCATTACTTGTTGTCACAACATGAGAGCGATAGGGAGAGGGAAAGATTTTTAATACATCACATTAATACACATTCATAGATGTGAGTGACCTTGATCTGGGATATATTACCTTCTCCTGGTTACTATCAAGCTTCTGTTGTGGATATGGAAATAATTTAGTTGAAGTTCAAGAACAGGACCACATCTCCTCTTCCTCCTCGGGCCATCGTGACCTGTATGCCTGTTTGTTCCTGTTTTCCGTGGCCTGCCCTCCCTCTCCCTTTTGTCTCCTTCTTCTCTCATCTCTCACAGGGTCCCCTGTGAGGCTGCCGATCCAAAAAAGCCAAGCTTTATCCTTCCCGAATCCTTCCCCACACTGTTCCACCATTCTCATTCACCAGTCACTGCTCATATGTTTCATGTTTAAACCAGGGGCAGAAGTAACGAATTACAACTACTCACATTATTGTAATTATTGTGGATGTATCACCGTATCGCAATAAAAAATGTCTCCATGCCGTACTGGACTGTGATATCTACAATGATATTACATGGTTAATTATTTTATTTCTATTTTATTTTTATTTTATTTTTAAAATTACTTCTAGTGACTGCTGCATTGATTTTAACAATTGTACATACATAGTACCTCAAGGTTTTGGTCTGGTTATATCCCCAGTAATGAAGTCTTTGAGTATGTCTTCAAGACGGTAATTTAATTTTTACCTAAGTCTGCATTACATCATGTAATCAATATCCAAACCTTTTATCTGCCTTTTATTTGCCATTGTAATGGTGAAAAGACTGTCTGGAGACCAACTATTAAATTTTACTGTTGCAACTATTAAATTACTTTTTTGTTTTTTTCACAACAAGGTTAGGGGGACACAACTGGAAAAGAGACTGAGCTGGAAGACATAGGCTACGATGTACATTTTAGCTGATGAAATATTCAAACTTGGAGAATGTAAGAATGACTTTAGGTCTACAACAATGATAGATAAAAAATAAAATGTATTCATTCATTTTCATATAATTGCTTCGCAAAGCCGCTGGGAGCCAGTGGAGAGGGGCAAAAGAGCCATATGTGGCGTCGGAGCCACTGACTGCAGACCCCTGGACTATCAGATCACAAAGCAGCCAATGAAAACCATAAAAGGGGACAAAAAGAAATGCTGTAACAGGCACAGGTTTGAAAAGTTCTTACCACTGACCACAACAGTGCAAGAGTTTGGAATAATTTAGACAGAAGATTTGGAGAAACAGAAATGCCTCTCAATTAAATGCCTGCTGTTGACTGGTATTTAATTTAACAGTTAATTTAAGTTAAGTTTATTTAGCAGTTTTGCTTGTAACTGAGTATTATTTCAGTAATGTAACAGTACTTTTACCTGAGTACAGATTTTCAGTAGTCTTTCCACCACTGGTTTAAACAAGGTGTTCATATTTTCACCTCAGTTGATGGCGTGGTCCTTGCTCCTAAGTTTCACAGAGCCATTACACTCTATGGAAAAGTTTTACATAACAGATCTCTGTATATAAGTGCTAACTTGGATTGCAGAATTGCACTGTGCTTTCAACACAGCAGGGTCAATACAGAACACGCTGTCACTAGAATAAATAAAGAGAAAACAAAGTCAAAGACTGAAAGCTGTCAGGACTGCTAATCACTTTCCATAAATACTGCACGCTACACTGCAGCCTGCTGCTGCTTCTGCAAAAAGCATGTAAGGGAAAACAAAGCAATAAAGTCAACAGTGAATGATAGAGTGAATATCATTGTGTGCATGCCTGATTACACTTCAAGGCTAACAATGCTGAGAGTAGTGTGGGCACATAATGCACATCTTGTTTAGTGTGTCAGTCAAACTAGTGTATTGTGTGTGCGGTGAAATTAAAGAAAAAAATGAAACTAGTCATGAGACTGTTATCACAATATTTTCTCTGTTTCCTCAAGTTCACTAAGGTTCACATGGGCTGCAGAATATAGAAGTATTCACATCTAAATTCAGCACTCCGAGATTCCAAGTATTTTCATGCTCAGAAACTTTTGAAATTATGCCAACATTATTTCTAAATTACAAACAGGAAGGAAAACAAGAAGAGATAATTTAGAAGTCATGTCATTCTCTGTTTCCTGACAGCATCTGTTTTACACCAACTGACTAACTATGCAAAACTGTATGATATAATGTTCCACGCATGGCGGGCTTCTGTTCGACAAATCACATCAATCAGCTTGTACATCTGCTTCTCTGCTTGAAATGTGTCATCTGCTAAGTGAGAAAGAAAGCAAGATGAATTAATGATGATGTGCAACAGTGACAACCGAAGATGAAAACCTGACAAGGCTGCTCCCTCATTGTGATTTTATCACAACTTTGTGAAGGAGGCTTTGAAAGTTGTGCCTCAACTTTTTTCTTGATGTTCTCAGTGAATAAATTAAAGATTGCTGAATATTTCTGTCTCACTTCTACAGTTCTTGATAAAAAATGATCATATCATAGATCAGAACTTAATAACCCACACAGCTAATGTCTTGCAAAGGGCTTAACACTGACTTTTAATTATTCATATCTTTTGTAACTAATCAGTGTTGTCAGCTTAAAGTATTCTGTAAGTTCAGCAGCAGAACCTGATTACTGTGTGAGTTGTTTTCTTATTTAGTGTAATTTTTGTTCCCGCAGGCCATGCTTACTTTTTTTTTCTTATTGCTTGCTCGTGGAAAGCAAATAATCCCAAGCTGTTTTCCCCCCAAACACCTCATTCGTACCCTGCAGCCCTCACATTATATAGTCATTTTGCTTGTGTAGGTAGTGTTGTTTTGATGTGTTCTTGTTTACATCAGCTGCTATAAATACATGAAAATAATGAAGAAAAAAAAACAACAAACCAAAGCATACACACATACACATGGAGGTTTCCATTCACTCTCAGTAAACTGTTATTCTTTCTCTGGATCATCCAGAATCACTTAAAGAAGGAACACTAACTGTATAATGCATAATATTTGCTTCTCTCAGACCTACAATATAAACATAAGCTGAAGCAACCAAACACAGAGCACATAAAGTACACAGGAATCCTGCACAAACACAGTGTAGGTGAGCAATACTCCAAAGCTCCCAACTATCCCGTTTTTTTAAACCTTCAGTTTTTGTTTCCTCTGACAGTTTTTGCAGTCCTTGCTTGATGTGAACGTGGACCATGTTGCAGTGTAGTGCAAACCAGTTTAATAAAATTCAATGGAGTAAAACATGCTGTGATACATTTTTTGTTTTCTTCTTCTATGAGATAAATTAATATTTAGTCTTAAATCAATCCAGTTATGTGGGAGTGAGCTTCAAAGAGCCATTGAATACTGCTGGTTAGCCATCTCTGACCTTTTGTAGGCTCAGACACCGGTACTCGATCATTCATAAAGCCACTCTGAGTAAATTCCCATTATATATTTGTACTTTTATTTCTCAGAGACCTGACTGTAGTTATTATCTGAGATCACAAGATTTGGCCTTGCTGTCTGTTCCAAGTGTAGGAAAATAGCTGGCAAAAGAAAGCTTTTATGTGCTCTGCTCCCCTCACTTGGAATAGCCTTCAGAGAGATGAAGGTGAAACTAAGAGAACTGGTCTCTCAGCCTGATTTTGAACCTCTTATAAGTAGGCATTTTATTTTGTTAAACGTACAATATGTAAGTTCTGCTGCTAAAGGTCTCTATGAGATAGCTTGATGCTGTTGTGAAGGAGCATGGGATCATGGGAGTTGTTATCTTTATGTTAAACAACCACCATAGCTAAAGACAATCTATCTGACATGACTCAGGCAGAAATCATGTTCATGGACGAAGTAATATTAAAGTTTTCATGTTACATTTCAACACGTTTGCAGGCTTCTTTCCTCACTCTCTGATGTATCTCTCTGACAATTTTCTGGAGGCTTTTTTTCCCAGGATGACAAACTCATGTCCTAATTTGCTTAGCTTTATATTCTTCCCCCAACTATAATCACACTCCTCATGCCTAGACCTACCCAGAACCTACCCAATCCCAACAACCCCCCCAAAAAACAGAGGAAACGAATACTAGCCAATCAGAGTCATAGTACAGGGAAAGTCATGAATCTGCCATCATGGGAAGAAAAAATTTTGCTTCCCAGAAGTTATGGCAACAAACAACTAGTTAGCAACAGCTAGTAATAAATGCACCATTACCTTGAATAAATAAAAAACATTGTTGAAAATATTTTTGGATAAAGTAAGTACACATTTCAACAATATATATATAACATACTGTATGTCTAGAATTTTTAGATTGTAATGTGGAAATGTTACATATTAAATCTTATCTGTGTTGTTGTGGTTATTGTTGCTGTCTATAATCTTTTCTATGCTGCTGTATTGGCCAGGTCCCTCTTGAAAAAGACATTGTTCATCTCAGTGGGTTTTACCTGATTAAATATGGCTTACATAAATACATAAAAATATTTTTTTAGTAAAATGTTTCTTTTACATTTTGATGACTGTGACCATATCCTATTTGCCTTTTTAGCCTGGCAGAGATAACATCAGTTTTATTTTTTCTGTTGGCATTTCTGTCTAAAAAGAACAGATGCAACTGTTATAGATCGGATTTTCTAGGAGCAGTTTGTGGAAATGTCTGAATAAATCCAGAGCATAAATTTGTCATGATTCACTTTAGTGACAGGCTGCTGATAACAATGTGTCCTGTGCCTGGGTCCCATACTGTACTGAGATCCCTGATTATAATGGAAAAAACACCTGAATGTCTTATCTTAACACAATTACTAATTATCCACATTATGACAGTTATTTCATGTGTAAATCTGATAATTCCTCATAGAGGATTAAATTTTCAAGGAATGGTTCAATTAACTTGTGAGCCATTTAAACCTACATCAGTGGCTTTGCTTGCAATCAAATTGGTTATCTGTAGAGGGGTGTGGAGACCCAGCATGAGCAAATTTAGCAGATACATGAAATGCTCAGGGTTCAGTATTTGTTAGCATTCATGTGGAACATCTTGTAAAATCCATTTTTTTTCAAAGAGTTCCTGCTGTCTTGAGAGGAAAATATAGTACCAGTGAGTGAAGAAGAATTGTTCCTAATATCATGCACACTGAGTTCACAGCTTCGGCATGAAAATGAAGTCTGAAATTCTCCTCAATTTTTGGACACCAGGAGCTTGCAGCACAGAGGAATGAAAGGCTTTATGTTATCAGAACACCAAAGTTCTTTTTCCTTGCATGAACGAGGGGATCTACTGAGGCAGGACATTTCTTTTTCATTGCAGAGACTTCTAATTCTTTTGCTTAATTGCATTCAGGGATTCTATTGTTCGGTTTTTATCTCCCAGCTTTTTCCCTTACAAACCATTTCCTATTCACCCATTGCTCCCTAACAGACACCACACAGTGTCTAAGCCTGGGCAATTTACCTCAATAAAGCTAATTAATTTGGGGAAACAAATGGCTGGGTAAGAAATAGTATGGAAATAAGCAGTATTTGCAGTCATCTGGAAAAACCCATTTGACTTTAACATAAGAGTGTATTAAGGTTTGAATGATGCGGTAACATACAAAACAAATCTGTATTTATCAGGCAATTTTAACTGGCATCTTTAATGTTTTTTTTATTTTTAGTACAGCCTTGTACAATACAAAAACTCAATACTTGCAGCTAAAAAATATTGACTGGCATGTCAGCACATCACCAGAAGTTCACCCATCTGGGTATCTTAAAAGTTCTGCAACAACAAGAATTAAATATTAAATATAAATTTAAAACAACAAAAATGTGAACACTTGAACATAAATCAGCCACCTAAAATAACAAAACCATCATTGAGACCAAATTATTTGATCAAATTACTTTGATTTTTTTGGTGTGGCCCATTTGCTAACATGGAAGGGACAGTTTTTTTTTTTTTTTTACACATGGCACAAGTTTGGGAATATTGATTGCCATAACAACTTTCTGACCTGAGAATGTGTCAACATTGTGTTAACAACATGAGCTGCCCCAAAATTACCCAAACTTAAGTTAATGGAGGCTTAATCAGATGTCCCTTTTACATTTTTGAAATAGCAGTATATGGATATATCCCAGACGACTTAAAAGTTTTCAAGACCTGTCCAAACAGTTGTGGAGGATGTGGAAACATTAATATTATATACACCACCTGCTTTTGCCAGGAAAACACAAAGCTGTGCTTTTCACATCCTGTCTCATGCCTTACCTGTGATAAGAAAAGTGCAGAAAAAGAGATTTTCTGTGCATGGTCTTAAATTTTCAAGCTAACAGTGCACTCATACCAATTCCGCCTTTTTTGACCTGTTGTGTTCATCATCCAGTAAGATGAGTTGGTATTTACTTCTGCATCCGAGCTGAGCAGCCCACAATGGAGGAAGATATTCAGATGGATAGTCCAGTAAACACTCTGGGGAGTCACTTCCCTTGACTCTTTGTTGGTTGACTGACATTGAGCTGTTTTTCCTCAAACTCTGCAAGTGGATCATATTGAGTTTGATCCCAGCTGACCAGAAGCCATGGACAGCTACTTAATGCTTCATGCTGCAGCCTTTCAGGGTGTTTGGACTGTTGCAGCAGCATCATAAAGGTATAACAGAGCATTGAATTAAGGTTTGGCTCAGGAAATTTAATTCCTTAGTGTAAATGGACAAGGCCAAGAAAAAGACTATGATATTAAACTGAGCCAATAAACACAGAGTTTGAATAGAAAACTTGAAACATGATGGACAGGTGGATGATTAGGTAGGTAACTAGGGGCAGCTTACCATGTATTCACTGGCTAAAGCAACATTTTTTGTTGGCTTCATGTACTGCAGAGCAACACAAAGACAAAATGATAAGACTGCAGCACGGAGGATAAATGCATTATTTCACATACTTTAATAAACATCACCACACTCCACAGTGGATGTACTGTTTTTCAGAAAATAGACCACAGTGGTTAAAATACTAATGCAATAATAAACAGGACACAAAGTCAAAAGTCCTACAAGGTTACGTTACGTTTATTGTTCATTGTTATGACCCCATGCAGCTGAAATTTAAATTTTGCTCCGAGCATAGTGCTAGAGGAAAGGCCAAAGCCTCATAAAAAAATCAAATGCTTTTATTCCTATTGAGAGCATGAATGTGCTCAACAAATTGTGTTTCTTTGACCTGTGGATGGTGCCAGTAAAATGCTCCTGTAGTCTCCAAATTGGAAAGAGTTCATCTTTTGAAAGAGTGAAAGAGCTCAGCAAATTTCAGGGCTATCTACCCTTTATATTGTTTAGAGAACGTGTGGAAATTTTAGCCTGTCAGCAATAGTTCCAGAGAAAAGGTCAGACAGAAGCTGTGAATATCCACAACAAATGTATAAAAATCCAGCCAGTAGTTTCTGAAATAATATGTCAAGTGTTGGTCAAGGGGCAAGTTTTGACCTAGAAGTGGTGCTACGTGAAAGATCAAGAAGTCAACAAAGTTACAAATAATATTTTGGGACCATGAGTGAGAAAACCTGGTGGAGTTCTCTCTGCTCTTAAGGGCACCTTCCAGTGCCCTTTAGGGTGCCTTTTAGTGGAGAAAATGTAATGAAGTACCCTCAAGGGTGCCATTCCGATGGAGAAAATGTTACGTAGTGCCATGTAGTTTCCACTACATAATTAGTTGGCTTCTAAAAGCCTCAGGTCTAGACAGTATAGTTCCCCTTTTTTTATTACAAGAGTGTTGTAGTTGTACTTTGAGTCACATAGTAAAACAAGTTTTAGTTTATGGTGCACTGGTGCCTGCAGCAAACAGAACCATTTTTACTTTTTTGCCCTGACCCCTGAAACGGCCTGAGTCTACTAATGGTGTCAATACTAATCTTGACATTGTCTATTACCCAACAATTGTTGAGACTGGCATTCACTTAGCCTAATCCTTGTGGGTGAAGGTTGTAGTTTATTTCTAGTTCATGTATCTAAACCTCTTAGAGTAAGCTTTTTGTTAAATTTGAGTTTCTGAGAGTCTAAGGCAGTCACGGAAAGTGTCACATTGATTTATGCTATTAGGGTCAATGTGGAGGTACAGCTGAGTGTAAGCCTCACAGCAACAGAAACCAATATCATGTCTATATGTATGAAATGCCTCCAGGCCAGTGCACATATTGAGAAAAATATTAGTGTAAGGACAGTCACACAAGGTTCATCACATAACTTTCATGTATTACAGAGCACAGTGACAGGTCTAAAAACAGAACCAGAGATGCCTGAGCTGTTTGACACATCTTGCTATCTTGATATGTCACCTTTATTCTGATTATTTGTGTTATTATTCAGTAATTTCTATGTTGTTTTTCTTGTGTATAATGCAGAAAGAAAAAAAAACAGTTTTCCTTTCCTCTTTAGGTACTAGTGCGAACAGGGCAAAAAACAGGATAACACCCTAAACAATATGATAATGAGACTAACCCAAATAATTAATCCCAGTGAAAACTCTCTAGAATTTAGCTTCATCTGCGTGTTTGTGGTTATATGGATTGTGGGAAGAAATTGAGGGGAGAGCAGCCCCTGTACAGACAGCAAGGACACAGGACTACCTTATCAGCTCATGAATAAGACAGATACACGTTAAAAGACAAGTTAATAATCAGGACCATGAAACAAGCAAATTGAAAAAAACAGACAATTTGATCAGATATTGAGTCAAAAGCTGTGTCCTGAGAGACGGCATGACTCACAGGTCGGTGGTATCAGTAGTCTAGTCCGTGTTCTGCACTGTAAGCACAACAAGTCTAGTCGCTGATGCTGAAACTTATCCCGTCCAATCTCTTAAACCAGTTATTAGACCTGCACCCCAAAGCACAGGGACAAACTCAACGTCCAGGGTGAAGAGTGCAACACATTATGTAATGGCTTTCTTTCTTAGTCAGTCTGTGTATGTTTGGTCTGAGAAACAGGAGGAACATTAACACAACTGGGCGGCACAGTGGTGCAGTGGTTAGCACTGTTGCCTCACAGCAAGAAGGTCCTGAGTTTGAATCCCTCAGCCAGCTGGGGGGCTGGAGTTTGTGGCTGGGGGACGGCCTTTCTGTGAAGATTTTGTATGGTGTCCATGTGGGTTCTCTGCGGGTACTCCAGCTTCCTCCCACAGTCCAAAGAGATGCGTTAATTAGGTTAATTGGTGACTCTAAATTGTCCATCGGTGTGAATGTGAGCGGTTTCCCCTTTCTTACAAAGAGTAAATATTGTTTTTCCTTTTTTTAACCTCTTCAACGTCGCTAGAATGTCCAAGTCCTCATCCGACATTTCTTTCAGAGGCTATAGCAGGGTCACTTTTAAATGAAATGACCTAAGGAATTCAACCAAGTCATGCTAGCTTGTTAAGAAGGGAGCAAGTTAGGCTAAATTGTGGCAAGTGATAAATTGGCACGGCCATTTTCAAAGGGGTCCCTTGATCTCATACTTGAAGATATCTGAATAAAAATGTGTTTTATGGGTAGTCAAGTGTCTCTCCTCCCACTTTATGCCAATCTCCTGCAGTTTGGGGTATTTTTTTTTTAATGCATTAGCTAGAAATGTGATTTTCACTGATTTGAAAATTGTGCATTTAAATATTTCATACAAAACAGTACTGGAATTGCACCAAATGGATATGACTGCAAAGCTGCGACTCTTGTGGTCAACAAATTAATGAATTAATGTGTGATTTGTGGCCATAGTAGGCATTTATAAAATGACCTATTGTGACCTCTTGGACAATCACAGCCTCATGAAATCGCACAACCAAAAACTAGACCTGGGAAATTCAGGACATGCATGGCTATCTTTGGTATATTGACAATGAGGGGGTTGCTGAGCAATTTCCACAGCAGAAGTGCTTGCCATTCAATCGCCAAGAAAATCTTGCAGAAATCTCCAAAATGTCAAAGGTTTGATATCAAATCACAGGACAAATTTTTCTTTAGTATTCTTGTTGTCTTCTTGTTGTCTTAAGGTGATGTTTTGGATGGATTTTTTTTAACACTTCTCAAGTAGTCCAAAGGGGACAAAGTTTGCACCAAATCTGTGTAATAGAGATGGCCATCATATACCTCAATTACTATAATGTCCTAAATTGATTTACTTTCCAACAGTGATTTGTAATGTTTGAAAGGCACAGACGAATGTCATCCTACCGACAAGGGCGTCTTTGTTCCATACTGTAGGCTACCATACTGTGGGTTTTTGTTCTTTTAGTTTATAGCAAAATGTTCTAAGCAGTGAGTGGAATAAAAGTTTAATTAATTACTTTTTAAACAAAATAAAATATTCTGTTTAAACATTTCTTTGCTGATATCAGTCTTCATTCCATTCAATTCCATAACTTAGACATTTCCCGGTTTCTTTATCTACTTCGACACTGAAAAATTAAGTACTTCAGGCACTTCTGTGTGTTTTTCCGAGTGCTCATCTCTCTGATATTTCAGCAAGTCATTATCTGGTAGATGCAATGTAATCTGCATGCAACATGGTAGATGTAATGTCAATTCAGAACGACAGGTTCTGTCTCCCCTAATTAATTATTTTACTCTGAGTCTGTAATTTCTGGCAGGTTCAGAGAAGCACTTTCCATATTACCACATTTCCACAGTAATTGAGGGGCTTATGAGCAGCGGAAATTAGCCACCGATGCTGCTGAAGTTTCCATATGGCACACCTTGCTCTCAAATGATCTATTTAAATATCTATTTATTTGCCTACCTGTATCTAATAAGCTGGTTGTTGCCAGCCTCATCCTTTGCACGCTAATAACACCCATTTCCTTCCTACAGCAGCTTAATGTGTTATTAAGCCCCTGCTAGCGTGAAAATGTCTCATTCCTAAATGCCAGGGACTAAAGAGAAGTTAAGCCATGCTGTGCAAACACTACACCTACCTAAGCTGGACTGCTGTGAGACCATAGGGTGATGGAGCAGGTGGCCCTCTGTCCTCTGCACCTCCAAATATGTTTCTGGACAAGGATCAAGAAAAAAAAATCTTCAATCAATCAATTTCACTACAGGGGCATCTGAGGCATAAGCTTGGAAAGCACCAAGCTGTCAGAGCAGTCAAGGCTGTCCATGCTCATAACCACCACGATGCCATGCACCAATATGTTATGACAAACTTAAGCTTAAGAGACACAATTAAGGAGGAGGCAAGAGCCGCCAGTTATCGGTTGGAGGGAGAGCAGATTGACAGCAAAGGAGAGGCAAAGCAGCATTAAAGATCAGCTCTGGAAGAAGGGGACACAGCTCTGTCATCTTTCCAGAGTCCTCACTCCATGCTTTTCATTTCCAGGTCAGCATAGGATACAGGCAAGGAGCCAAACTGACTAAAGAGGGCCAACTTAAGACAACAAGTCCTGTCCTGTTTTATCCTGGGCTCAGGGTGAAGATAAGAGCAGAAGGGCTTTGAGCACAAGCCCTCACAGATGCACCACTTGAATAGAAAAAGCAGCAAATCCCACATGAAGGGGGAAAAACACCAACTTGCTTTGAAGCATTCGAATTTAAATGTCGATGTAAAGTTTGTACATTTTCATTTCCTCTCTGTCTGTTTCTCTCTGTGAATGCAATCATATGCATGTACATGGAAGGTACATGTGTCTCTCGCTGTCCCCTTTACAGGCCCCTGTTTACTGTGTAATAACAGTGATACTTCAAGTTCATTGCGTATCACACTGTGCGAGATGGGTCTAATAAAATCTTGGTCACTATCAGTGTCAGACTGTGAGATATCAATTTTGAAGCATAACAGCCTGTGTGATGAATGTCTGGTCAATAACGACACTACACTGTAAAGAGCCTACAGCCATGCTAGAGGCTCTGTGAGGCTCTCTGTCTGAGCAAAATGCTATCATTATCAGCATACTTTTATATTCACAATGACAATGCTAACATGTTAGCAGTTATGTTTATGGGGCTTTCCGTACTTTTGACTGTGTTAGCATGCTATTATTAGCTAATGAGCACAAAACACAAACAATAGCTGAGGTTGGTGAGAATAAGGTTAGTTTTTGCAGGTATTTGGTCACAAATCAAAAGATAATTTAGATAATTTATTTTTACTTATTTGTAATTGTTATTTATTTATACTGTCATTGTTATTTTACAGGTTGTACCCGAGTTAGTTTAAAGATAATAGTGAAATTCTGAGTGTGTGGAACTAGAGTACATGTAACTGCCTACCTGAGTACTGCATGTGCACCAGAGAACATCGAATCTCTTGCTTTTGATTTCAGTACCCATGTTAACAGGTTAGAGCAGCCACACACAGCTGCTGCAATATTTCATCAAGAGATTCGGCATCACGCCTGTTCCAACGTGATTCCACGTGAGTCATATCCAGTAGGTGAATTGTGGGGGAATGGGGGGATGCTATATCCTTGTTAGCAAAAAGGCCAAAATGCATCCCCCTTGTGAATCTGCCATCCTACCTCTCTAGAGTCCAGGGACAAAGGGGTTGTTAGGTTTAATAAGTTCATTTAGTCTGCCTCACTCGGTGATCTTTATCTAACTGAGGTTTATATAAGTTACAAACTATGGCCCTGACCATGGCTCTGAAATATCAGTAGCCTAACTGTGCTGTGTATTGATAAATTTATAATTTTGACTTAGGCCACATGCACAGGTAGATGTATGCAATGTTACCTGAGCATCAGCATTGCATGGACTTTGACCACTCAACCAATGTCTAAAGAGAGTGGTGAAAAATATCAAAAGCGGTGCATTGCTCTCATATTTTGTTTGATTTTCCTGTTTTATTTTATGGCAATTTTATTTGAGTATCTGAATTCTGAGCATGTAAATGTATCCACTATATAGTACCCTTCCACAAAGGAATTTTAAAAGTACTGACATTTACATTACTTTGTAACTATTACTTTGTAGTCCCTCAATGCAATACACAACACTGACTCAGAAATCTCAATTTACTGCTCGCTAGTGAGTAAACTGTTTAGTGTCTATGATCCAGTATGGATAATATGGAGAAGTGGATCAGTGAGCAAAAAAGTCATTCTAGCAATATACTGTATACAGCAGTGTGGTATCTGCATATGTACTGTACATGAGTATGATATACTTATATAAAATGTCACATTAGGCAGTGTCATCATTGCCATTTCATGGTATAATTGATTTATTTGGTCCTAAATTTCTGACTCTGTCATAGTTTCACCACAGGCTGTCATTGGTCATCAAAGCTCTCAATTAGCTGTTGTGCCCACAGTGATGTCACACCTTTGAAATGACAAACAAAGATTTTTTACCCCATTTCTCTCTTGTTTGTCACTTTTTTCTGCCATGTACAGAAAAATCATAGTTTGCACAAACAATAAGAATGCTAGTTTGATTTATCAGTTTCTATGTTCAGCACAGGGGGAGTAAAACAGACAAATATCAGCAATGCCCTCTTCAGTGTGCAGAACTCATTCAGCCAATCGTTCAAGAGTCAACCAAAACAGTCAAACTGCACATATATATGGCTATGTACAGAGGCTTTAAAACAGAAGTTTTAATAGTTGTCTTTAAATTTTATACTTCAATAGCTACATTATTGCTATGAATGGCCCACCTGTACGAGATAAGAACACATGATACAGACACAAGCCTTTAATCTGATGTGCATCATATTACCACACCTGCACTGAGTGAGATTAGAGGAGAGCAGGTGTATCTCACGTGTCTCAGGCATTTTGGTATGTTAATGAGGACAGAGTATGACTCTGTGTGAACTGATAAAGAAACAGAGAAGACTTTGTGCGCAGAATAAGTTGAGATGGAGGTCAGTTGGGTGGCTCCACTAGGAGCCATTGTTTATTGTGACAGCTGGAGCGGTGGTTTCCCCAACACTGGGGGGGACTACAACTGAATCTGACACACAAAAGCCTGACCTAAAACATTCACTTTCATTTCTGGGGCACGAAAGTGTCATCGTCTGTTGACCTCGGACTGTGAACTTATGAAAGTGAAATAAAATCTAATTTATCTCAGTGAACCAGTGTCCTTGTATTCAAATGCAACTCAGCAGGATGTTGTTTCACAGCTGTTTTAGTATTCATTGCTCTTATTCAAGTGTTTTACTGCATCCTGTTTCAAGATGTGTCCTTCTCAATTTATTCAAATCCTTCAAAAGCCTTTTCTCAAGGCTTATTTTATATATAAATTACAAGCTGTTAAATTTTAATTTACATTCGCACTTTGTAAACATTTACATTAAGCAAACATGAGTGAAATTGAGGGCTATGAAAGATGAAAAGAGCTTATTTTCCATTCACAAGTTCAACTTTGCTCTGCAAGTGGGTACATGAAGAAGCTTAGCTGAAAAGAACTTTGGGGGATGGAGGCTCCCAGGATTAGATGTGACATTAAGATTTTGTTTTCAAGGGCCTTTCTCACGAAGCAGGATTAGTGGGTTACCAAGCTAAAGTTGGGCTTAGCTCTGGCTTTTCTGTCTCACGACAATGACTCAGTACAGAGCTAAGCTAACCTGCTCAGGCTGTGGAGCTCAAAATGTAAAAAATGCCATGAAGTCTGTGCAGAAATACATCACCAGAGTTCTGTGGATGAAGAAGAGAATTTGATGACACAACTACACTCTTACGAATAAGGGTTTCAGAAAGGGTCCACCGGAAGAGCTGAGGTTCTACCCAGAACCATTTGCTCCTGAAGAATATGTTTTTTGAAAAAAGAGTTTATCAAGGGTTGTTTTTACTCTAATGTAAAAGGATTCTCAGTAGAATCCAGTGGGTGGGTTTTAAATAAAACAGTTGGGATATAAAAGAGTTCTTGTGGAAAGGTTCTTGATAGAACCCTCAAAGGGCTCTTTTCCACCAACATGGAACTGGCCCCATTCTGGTTCAAGCACCTAAATTTGGACCATTCTGAGCATTTCCACCAAAAAGGTTTGGAACCTGAAAAGTTGGATCCAAGTGGGACCAAAAAATATCAGGTTTTCCTTGGGAACCAAAGTGGGCGTGTCATGTTCTACAGGTTTTTGTACGTTGTGCAGCGCCCTCTGTTGATGACATCCTTGATTACAATGCTTCAACTCAAAACTTAGCACCAAGGTTCCAAGAATTTTGAACAAAACCAATTCAGGAACGGGAGCTTATTTGGTGGAAAAGGGCCCAGAGAGTGTTCTAGGGGGAACCATTACACCACAGATGGGTTCTCTGTAGATCCTTCATTGGGGATCCTGAGTGAAACCTTTCACAGATGGTTTTAGGTATAACCCTTTATGTTGGGTTCTAGGTAGAACTTTCTGAAGGGGTTCTAAATGGAACCTTTGGAATAGGTTTTACCAGCAACCAGAAAAGGTTCTCCTGTAGGGACAAGCTGAAGAACCCTTTATGATTCTAATTAGCCCTTTTATTTCTAAAAGTGCGTAAATGTTTTTTTCAGTCTACAAAAGAGAGTCATGCTAGTTGAGTATATTTATTGAATGAAATTTACTGGCGCATATTAAGTGAGCTGAAATTCCTTCATTGGAGTCTTGAGAGTGACTGAAGCAGTAGATTGCACTCATATTCACATCAGCGTAGCCTTTAGGGGACGCAGAGCAAAGCAAAGCAAAGCTTTGTGAATTGAAAATCCTTCCACCGCCTCACTGTGAAGACATCACACTGTATTAATGAAAAAATCCCCACAGTGCTTTAATGACCTGGCAGTGATAAGCCTATTTACTTACACATGCAGTTTTCCTCCAGCTATCTTTTTGGAGCTTGGCAGCAGCCGCTGTTACTTTTTGCTGTTACAATTTGGTGTCGCTCATATTTATTCATTATGATCATTATTTGTTCTTCTTCACAGGCAAACATGGTGATCCAGGTCTCTCCCATGTGTCCCACTTTTACTGCCTGAGTAACAGTTTTCAGGCTGTCACTATCTCAGAAAAACCCAGACTTTGTTGGACTTGTATCACGAGTGTGTGTTTGCCTGTTCCCCTTCATAAAGCATCTGTGCACCATTTCAGCAGATTTATATTTTAGTGTGATGGCTTTGGCCTGTTCCTGCCTCAGTGGAGACTTCTACTCCAGCGCAATACAGTGGAGCATTTGCAGAATCCATTTTAGTATAGATCCTCTCATTTGTCGTATCCATTATCCTTTGCTGCCTGGATCCACTGGGCTGCATACAGTAAAACCCACACATTCATCTCATCCAAACCACATCTTTTCTGCAAGTTTCCATTTTACTGCAGCTGGTACTTTGTGTTTTATACTCTCTCCTCTTTATTTTCAGCTCCCTCTGAAAATCATTTAGGTTTTCAACTATATGGAAACATTTATTTTTTATGTTGAAATGGATGAATTATTTCGAACACTGCACTGTGAGATAGGGATTAATATTGTCTTGGTGTAATTTTGTGTCATTTTGATGTATCAGTCTGTCAACATCATCTTTCAGAAACTTTTTGCTTATTTCCATTTTGTCCTGATATAGTAAACTCTTGTTGGGCATGAGTGATGATGTTAGAGATGTAACCCCCTTCAATTAATTCAGTCCAGTGATGTACCAAATACACAAAGTCCTGGCAAAGTCCAGTCCACTGCAAAACATCAAGATTTTATTACACAGATGGCACATTACAGTTTAATCACCCTGAGCCCCACAGTTACAAATTGAAATGCATTCCTACGAAAAATGATCACACAGGCAACATTTTCCCATCTTTCAATAATGACACAAATTCAGTATTTGGTCCATGAGGACAGTTCTGAAATTCTTGTTTGTGCCTTTGGTTCATTAAAACTTGATTTGATGATCCAGTTACCTGTCCCACCAAACTTCACTGTTAAAACTTTCATCATTAAAAACACACAAAGACATTTTGCTGCTAGAATATTAATTAAAGCTTCCAAATTTTATAACACTGTTACCTACTTTAACTGGCTCCTGAATACAGGCAGAAATTGCCTACTCAAACTGTTCATTCATTCAATGGCTAAGCAGTAAATTTATTTTTTATAAGCTAGATTGCATCAATCAGTAACTGTGTTTAAAAAAAATCAAGTAGTAAGTTTATAGAGGCACTGCACCACGCATCAAGGTCAGTTACAGGTCTTACAGAGTACTACTGCATATGTGAAAAAAACAGTTGTATAAACCTTTAGAGTCTCCACAGGGAGCTGCACAAACATGGATAAATTGCATCAGTTGGGAGGTGAAGGCTACAAGTTTGAAATGAAAAAAAAAATCAATCAGGAGGTATTAGAAAGAGGTGAGCTTACCTGATCTCTGTACCTGCCCCTCATCTCTGCATGAGTCATGGGAGATCGATGCATTAGCAGCATTAGCTGTGAGCAGTGTTGTGCTCGTTACTGAAAACCAGTAACTAGTTACCGTTACTAGTTACTTCATTTCAAAAGTAACTCAGTTACTAACTCAGTTAGCCTATTTACACCACAAAGTAATGCGTTACTGTGAAAAGTAACTATTTAGTTACTAAAAAAAATGAGTTTTACTTTTTAACTTTCAGTGATAATTAACTTAGGCGGAAATAAGCGCTAGCTTCAGCCTATGCCTTTTCGGTTTGGTTTTTTTTTTTTTACTTGAGTTATACTGATTATAACTGTATATATTGTTTTGGTAAATTGTATATTTGAAATGACCTGACCGAAATAAATTTTTCATTCATTCATTCATTTAATTAAGCCTACGATGTTGAACATCGCAGTGCGCGCGGTGCGAGCTGTCTGCTCCGCTCAGCTGCAGCCTGTGAATGCGAACGAAGTCTGGAACCAGCTCAATATCATGACTTTGAAAACACCAAATGACTTATATTAACGAATTTCGTTAGATTAAAATATGTAGAACTGTTAAATATCATTTCCATGAGGCTGTTCAGTCAGACAGTAACAGATCACAGGCATTTCATCCTCCAGCTGCAGTGAACGTCAAGTTGCACGCAGCCTGCAGTTTGACTAATATTGGAATGGCGCGGTCTTCTTCCTCAATAATAATGATTAATATCAGCAGAAAATACACCAAAGTGGTCAGGTTGGGAAGCTACATACATCGGGATGTGTAGCGCCTCTCATTATTTACATTATTATTTACATTATTTATTTGACTAAGGTGGCGGAGCTGAGCTCCGGGGTGGCGGCGCTCCGGCCCACTTTAACCCCTGCATTTAACTAAAACGTTCTTTTTGCTCGACAAAAGTGAAGTAGTGAGAATATCTCCAAGTGAAGAAACTCAACTTGGGCTCCGCCGCCGCCATGATATTAGTCTTGGTAAACACAAACACGCCCCTACAGCGCGTTTCCTCTCTCCCCCTCTCTGACACAGGAAGATTCAGGACTACACAACACTGCACTGCAGCGCTCTCAGTCTCTATCCTAGACTGTAAAATAACGTAAATAACGCAGTAACGCATCATGTAGTAACGGTAACGGAGTTACTGAATTTTAAAAATAACGCGTTAGAGTACTCATTACTGCCAAAAATAACGCCGTTACAGTAACTGTCACAGTCACTGGCTGTGAGTAGCATAACACACCAGAATCTACAGCCAAATTTTTGGCACTCGAGTTGCATTATGGGTAAGTGGAAAGTCACCAGGTTTTGACAAGGAAGAAGAATGTATGTAACAAAAAGAGATAATATAAGTGTCCAGTGTGACCAGAACAATGGCCCTTTATAAACAGAGAATACTGAAATACTGTTGTAAAGAAGACCTGTCATTACACCAATATCGCTTTTTTATACTGGACCAAACAACACCCCAGGGTGCAAGATAGGATGATGGCTTTCTAGAACCAAAATAGGCGTGACGTGTAAGGACAGAGATATACTTGCTTTTATCTACACATTCCCATATGTAACCCTAAGCATACACATCCCTACGCATTCCTACAGATCATGGCTGCCTGCATCCATTTGAAGCAATGGTTGTGCATGTCCTCAGAAATTCCTGCTATGCATACACAAATGTAAATGTGTGGTTAAACAGTAAGTATATGGCCAACCTAAGAATCTCAGCATTGGCGTCTCATCCTGCCGGCTCCCCTGTTTTACACAGACGTTGATTTGGCTGTGTTACTTTACCTTAATGCCTAACCCAGTACAACATCCCCTCCTTGAACAGGCTGTGTAAATGGGGCTAACATTCTTGGAGTGCAATGCTAAAACAGTGCACTCTAAGAAATGTTGGGTTGTTTTTTCAACCCAACCGCTGGGTTGAGCCTGTTGGTTCATTTAATTGGGTTATTTTCATTGAATTGGGTATTCTGAGAACCCAATTCGCTAGGTTATTTCTGTTGGGAATGGAGTTATTTGCTGTTGGGTTGTAATTTCTATAATGTTGTGTTGGGTTATTTTGGACTACCCAACACCTTGGGTTGAAATTTGAACATACGCAACCAAGCACCACCCACAAACTCGACCCCGACAGTTGGTTATGTTCAGACCGCTCATCTCATCTGATGAGACTCAATTCATTACAAAGCAAGGTTTGTTACATGCCCACTATTGTTTTACCATATAGTTGACTTTATATTGTTATATAAAGCTTCATATAGCGGTTAAGATGTAAGTTTGTGAAGCACTGTTGTACTAGCTTCAGGAATCGATTGGTATGTTAGCAAGCTAATTGTTAGCTAACCATAGCTATTGAAACCGAGACTCTCGCAGCTGTGGATACGTGTTTCAAAAGTTTTTATGTGTTTGACTTATTTTGTTCAGGTTTGTTCAGGAGAGACTGTTGCTCTCATTTGTTCATGGTTGCCAAGTGTTAAACTCCAAAGGTCATTCTTCAAAACCTTTTGTTAGTAAAATGGTAAGCTAATGTTTTGGAGCTGTTAGAAAGAGGAGACAGGTTATGGGGAATTTTATGGAAATTTTGTGTGAGTTTATATTTTTGTGTTCTGTAAATTTTGAATTTTAATAAATATTTATTGTTACATTATTGGTGTGAGAATATATTTAATCAAGAAAATAATAGCAACCCAACAGTCAATGTGAACCCTTAATGGGTTATATGAACAACCCAACTGGGTGGTAGAAACAACCCAATTGTTGTATTAAGTGAACCAACCCAATGTGTTGGGTTAAATTAACCCAGCATGTGTTCTGTCCAATATTTAACCAGCGTTGGGTTGGAAAACTACCCAAATTGGGTTGTTTTTAACCCAACATTTTTAAGTGTGTGGAGTACTCTATTAAGGCACTCTTTCAGACAGCAAGCTGTTGTTGCTTCTACCTTGTTTCTGCTGTATGGCAGCCATGCCGTGGCATATTGCAGTAAGTAATTCGCTTTCCAGATGAGAACGTCAACGACCACTGTGTTGCATAGCAATGTAGTGTTGTGTGTGTGTGTGCGTGTGCAATGCGGTTGGTAAAAACTATGCAGGCTCTCTCTTTGCTTTAATGTGTATGATTGAGGGCTGTACCTGCTGTAGAGTTTATATTGTATATTCATCTCTGTGTTGGCTGCCGCGGTGATGCATTATTCTGCTGTTAAAGTGGCAGGGTGTTTAATTTATGTATCTTAATAATGCCTGTTGCACCCAGTGCAGTGTCCATAGATCTTTTTATTTATTATCTGTCATTTATGTTTAATTTTTGTCCTTTTCATAGTTAATTCTAGTAAGGATAAAAATGTCTAACAGAAAATGAATTTGTTGTTGGTTTGGACACGAGGGCTGTGATGCAGTTCACACATGAGCACAGCCTGATGTTGTCTTGGTGTGTTGACATGCCAATGCATTTTATTTTGTAGCCTAAAGGTGTAATTTAGTTTAGTTTTATCATACATCACTATCATTGCCATACAACCAACCACCTGCTGTCACCTGTGTGGGAACCTTCAGTGTGAAAAGCTATTTATTACATCAGTGAATCATTATTCAGTATAGTCAGCTCAGCTTGAGGATTTATTTGTTCAATTTCAAGCAAATCAAGCTAGATTCAACTTTAAGTTGCTTAAATAATGCGTAAATCATTGTAAGTTCTCACCATCCTATTTACCTGACCTCTCTGTCCCCTCATGTCCTGGTTGGAACTCATTTTTCTTGCTGTCTGAAGAATCAAGAAGAAAAATAAGGAGGCAGCGGAGCATTTTCCTGCCAAGCTCCATGACTCTGGAGCCAACTTCCCTCAGCTAATTCTTCAAAAACTGAAAATCTTCAAACCCAAAACTCAAAAGCAATCTATTTTCACTGTCGTATAGCCAACCCTATCCTTGTCTAGTTTGGGACTGACAGTCTCGTTCCTCACCTTCTTCTACACGCAGCATTAATACAGCCACTGACTGCTGGGAACCTCATCTGTGGCTGCATCATTACAGTCTCTGCCTGTCTGCTGTCTATATGACAGTGTGTGGTGCTTACATAAGGATCCTCTGGGTGTGTTAGCCCTGCTTAGTGTAGCAGTGTGTGCTCAGCTGTCTGTTTGTCTTTCCTCTCTTTCAGACACCTGCTGCATTTCAGTGATTTAATGTGACAGTGCAACCTATGCTGGCTAAAGTGTCACCTTCTACTTCATCATGTTTGTCATCTTATTTATTTCCTTGCATCAGTATCCACTTTATTTTGTTGGTGTAGTACCTGCTGCACACTCAGCTGGGTCAAGTATGTTAAGGTGAGGTACCTAAATTATTATGTTTAAGGTAAAGATCACAATCATAATTAACTGACAATATCACAAACAATTTCTAGTGAATCCTTGACACTGGTATGATGGATGATGCCTCCCTGTAGAGGCATTCTGGATAAGACCAGCTGGGAGAAGACTCTGGGAGAGATCCAGGACACACTGCAGGGATTATATAGCCCACCTCACCTCTGGATGAATGCCTCTGGATCCCCCAGAAAAATACTGGAGCATGCGGCTGTCTGGGCTACCTTGCTTATCCTGATGTAACAGCAACCTGGACCAGGAAAAGAATCATAAAATGGTTAATGAATCTGAGTATTTTAAAACAATTGGTCTCAAGAGAAAATGTTTCAAGGATGAAGACTAACTAATGAATTTAGGGTAATTAAGCTGAAAACTTTGTTTTTGTATTTGTTTACTTTAAAAGAAAATATTTGGTAACGCTTTATATTAAGGTCCTTGTAATAAGCATTTATTAATAGGTAATAAGGCCCTTATAAGTGTGTATAAGATGCTTATTAACATTAATATGCCTTTATAAGACTATATAATGTATTAATAGTCTCATTATATTATGTTAATAACAGACTATCACAGATTTATAATAACTTATAAGAAACTTGTTAACTTGTTTGTTGATGCTTAAGAACATTAATAAAATCCTCATGAGCATCTTATAATTGTTCATAATAACATTATAAACACATATATTGATGCAACTTTGTCCTTGTCCTGCCTTTATTAATCTTTTTTGTTTGATTTATTAACATTAATATATACTTAATTGCTCATCTATTATAAGTTAACTATGCGCTTGTTAACAGTTAACTGTGCTTTTTGCAGCTACCGGATCTAAAGCGAGAACAGTGCCTTATAGAAGTCTAATAAATCTTCTATTATGCATTATTATGCTTTTAACAATATTTTATTGCTGCTTTATCAAAATAAAATGTGCTTTATTATGCCCTCATTATCAGTTAACTATGCGCTTGTTAACAGTTAACTATGCTTTTTGCAGCTACCAGATCTAAAGCGAGAACAGTGCCTTATAGAAGTCTAATAAATCTTCTATTATGCATTTACTTATGGCTAATGATCTGGAACAAAGAATAGATGTGGTCCCTCTTCTTTGTCATCTTCATCTTCTTGTGACAGATGCGACATTTGATTTTTTTCATTAGGAGTTTTTTTTCCTAAAGGAATTTAATTAGCTAGAGGAGTCGTTGTGATACAGAAGATGACCCTTCTGGTAAGTTTAACTGCAGCTAACTAGTTATGTTAGTTAGTGCACATTCAAACACGCAGCTAGCTACAGCTAGTAACGTTAGCTATTGGGCTTTATTAATGCCGCTGCCGACAGAAGTGCAGCAGCAGCAGTCTTGAGTTGGTCGCTCCTCTATGTATTAGTGAGGGGTCGTCTTCTGTCGGCAGCGACATTAATAAAGCCCAATAGCTAACGTTACTAGCTTTGGCTAGCTAGCTACGTAGCTAGCTGCACGTTTGAATGTGCACTAACTAATATAGTTAGCTGCAGTTAAACTTACCAGAAGGGTCATCCTCCGTATCACAACGACTCCTCTTGTCGGCAGTATCTTTTCGAGGTGCAGATCGGGTTTGTACTCTCCTTGGGGGTGAAAATGTTGGGGTCACTCCCTCCATTTTGCACGCGGGATCAGCAGGACGATCACGCTGACCGTGTGGCTCAGCCGCTTGCTTAAACCGGAAGTGCCGGTATTACAGTCTGCCTTCAAAATAAAAGCTTGTGAAAAGCGCACGAAGACAGCTCCGGATTTAGACTGAAAATAAGCAGAAAAAGAAGCGGTCCGCGAAAAGCAAAGGAAGAGGAGGAAAAAAAGACCAGGATGACACTGCAAAACAAAATCAGAAAACTTATTTTTGAAGGTAGTTCAACCAGAAAAACTTTGAAGCTAATTAAATTCCTTCAGGAAAAAAAA